>PVKS010010844.1:0-58662 GCA_004027875.1 Aplodontia rufa
TGCCAGGCAAGCGCTGAAACCGCTGAGCCACCGCTCCAGCCCCATCCTCCACCCTATTCTAAAAGATTTATAAAATAAATAAACCTCTACCTAGAAGGAAACCTCATGTTTGTGAAGTCCTTGTTACTTGAGTGATGTTTACACATAATACCTCAATTTTCTACAGTTATTTCTTAGCCCAGATTTTGAAGAATAAATTCAGAGTTTGAACATTCCAGTCTCAGATACCACTAAGTCATTCCGAGATTTTCCACAGTAAAGAGGAAAATTACACACAAAATACACTTAACATAGCTAGGAGTGAACTTATTTACATGGAATGAAAGATAACAAATGCCTATGAAATGACAGTGGGAGTTATATGGGGTGAGAGAAAGTGGGGAAAATAAAGGAACACTACAACGGGACAGTGCTGATTTCATCTATTGCTTTTCTGTTTGTTTGTGTGTTTGTTTTGTTTTGTTCTCCTGTAAAGCCATTTATTTAACAAAGTTGAGTCCAACTCACTAAGTATGTTGGATAAGGGCCTGTCTTCAAGGAGTCTAAAATTCAGACCTAATGGCTAAGTACTTCTCCACTTGCGACCAGGACAGGTGTACTCCACAGCCTCTCAGTGAAGAGTTGTAGATTTAGAGACCATGACCGAGCAGAAATGTGCGTTGCTACGTTCCAGAACATCTCTGCATCCCTGCATAGTTCTGTCATCCTCAGTGTTGTTTCAATGAAAGGACAAAAAGTTGAACCATGTGGTCTTTAAAAGACTCTCCTTGCCTAAAATCTTATTTTCATCAACACTCAGAATGTACCAGTCAGTTCTCTCAAGTCAGGAAAGCTTGATTACTGAGCTCAATAATTTTAGTCAAGACTTGTGTCATCTTCTGCTCAAATGTCCCCGAAAAATTATTCTGTGGGATTGTTAGCTGCTGTCTGTGCTCTTCTGCGAAGTGGCTTTTTTAAAAGACCAAGACAGAAGGGCCTTAGGTGAATACAAGCTTGGAGTCTCAATGGCCGTTGCCGCTGACCTTCTCCATGGTCATGAGGATGCTCTCCCTGGGATGTGCTTCTGTTTGCTCATCTAGAATAAAACCACAGCACTGGTACCTTACTTTCTCCAGGTTGATGTTTGGAAAAAGAGTAAAGTTTGTATGCACACGTGTGTGTGTGTGTGTGTGTGTGTGTGCATGTGTGCACATGCATGCCATGTATGTCAAAGTTCTTAAAAAATCAATGCTAAAAATTGCACAGTGATGCATGCCTGTAATCCCAGCTGCTAGGCAGGAGAACTTCAAAACTTCAAGCCTAGGCAACTTAGTGAGATCCTGTATCAAAATAAAAGGGGCTAAAAAAATAAATACATAAAAATAAAAAGGGCTTGGGGTGCAGCTCAGGGCAGAGCACCTACCTAGCATGCATGGGTCTCTGGATTCAATTCCCTGTAACCCTCACATGCACGCAACCAAAAATTGTTTTAAAAATTAGGAAATCTTACATGTAATTATTGGAAATAAAGGTGTCCTAAGTATTTAAGAAAGTTTATATATAATGAATGTGACTTGGTATTCAAAGTAAATGAGGGCTGGAGGAGTGGCTCAGCAGTTAGAATGCTTGTCTGGCAAGTGTGAGGATCTGGGTTTGAGCCCCAGCACCACACACACAACTATGTGTTGGAAAAATTAAAACCAGATGAAAAATAAATTTAAAAAATTGATTGTCTCTCTCTCTCTCTTTCTCTCTCTCTCTCTCCTTCTCAAAAAAAGAAGGAAAGAAAGTAAACAAAAGGGAAGAAAAGAAAGGAATTCATAACTCTCTTTAAAGTAGACATGGACTAGCTTACTTCTTCATTGATTCATTTGTTGTTTTGATTCGTTTGTTGTTTGTCTGCACCCTTTTATCCATGCATTCATCCCTTCACCTATCTGTTCTTCATCTATTCCTTTATCAAATATTTACTGAGCTATGGCCATGAACTAGTCTTCAGCACAGTGATCCTAGGAGGCATTAAGGCCAGGGAAATAGGCAGAGCCCAACTCAAGATGGCTTTATAGAGCATGTTAGGGATCTTTCTTTATTTTTTTAAAAGAGAGAGGGACAGTGAGAGAGACAGAGAAAGAGAGAAACAACTTTATTTAGTTTTTCACATGGCCTTAGTTGCTACAACACTCAGTTGTATACGTGGTGTTGGGGTTTGAACCCAGGTACTCATGCTTGCCAGGCAAGCGCCGAAACCTCTGAGCTCCAGCCCTGTTAAGGGATCTTAAGAGCAAACAGTCGATAAGAACTTTAAGCAAGGACATTTCATAATCATAATCAAACTCCTGTATATAGGATGGATTGGATTCAGGTAGAACGGATGCAAAAACAAATAGGCATCATGTTTGTATTCCAGTTGAGAAATGATGGTTTTTGGACTAACATAATGGCTCTTGAATATGGAAAGAAATAAATAAACGTAGTGCTATCTAGAACTCAGAAATGCATTAAATGAGTAAATGACAATGTAAGTTTGAGATTGATCCAGAATTTTTTCCATGAGCAACTTGGTAGCTGGATTTTTTTTAAGTTTTTATTATAATTACTAATGCATATTAATTATACAAAATAATGGGTTTGACTGTGACATCTCCATACAAGCATATGTCATTCTTTGATGGTATCCACCCTCCCTAATATTCTCTTTTTTGCTTTTCTCTATCACCTGCTAATTCCTTTCGCCTTCCCTTAGAAAAGGAACTCCTCTTCCGCTTTCAGGTCTTTTTAATTTAATTTAATTTAATTTTTTTAGTTTCCACATATGAGATAAAACATGTGACACCTGTCTTTTTGTGCCTGGATTATCTCACAACATGATTTCTTCCACTTCTGTGCATTTTCCTACAATAACAGGATTTCATTCTTCTTTATGACTGAATAATATTCCGTTGTGTACACACACAATGTTTTCTTTATCCATTCAACTGTTGAGAGACACCCAGGCTGATTCCCTAACTTGGTATTGTGAATAGTACTGCAGTAAACATGGGCATCTCTTTTTTTGACCTGACTTTATTTCTTTTGGGTATATACCCAGGAGTAGTATAACTGGATCATATAGTAGTTCCATTTTTAGTTTTTTGAAGACCCTCCATACGGTTTTCCATGGTGAGTGCACTAATTCACATTCCCAACCACAATGTGTAAGAATTCCTTTTTCTCTACATCTTTGCCAGCATTTGTCATTTTCTCTTTATTTGATAAAAGTCATTCTGATTGGAATGAGATGGAATCTAAATGAAGGTCTATTTGCATTTCCCTGATGACTAAAGATATCGAGTGTTTTTTCTTGTATTTATTGGCCATTTTTCGTTTGAGCAGTTCAACTGTTTTGTTCATTTATTGATTGGATCACTTGTTCTTGGGTTGCTAAAGTTTCTACATTCTTTATATATTCTAAAGTCTACCAGATCTATAGCTGGCAAAGATTTTCTCCCATTCTGTAGATTGTCTCTTCACTCTGTTGATTGTTTTCTTTGCTGTGCAGAAGCTTTTTAATCTGATGAAATCCCGTTTGTCAATCCTTTTATATCTTGAGCAATTGGAGCCTATTCAGGAAATTATTGCCTGTACCAACATCTTGAAGTGTTTCCCCTAGGTTTTCCACTAGTTGTTTCAGAGTTTCTTGTATGAAGGTCTTCGATCCATTTTGAATTGATATTTTTGTAGAGATTTAGGGATAGTGGTCCGATTTTAATCTTCTACACATGACTATCCAGTTTTCTCAGCACCATCTGTTGAAGAAGCTGTGTTTTTCTCCCACTTGTTTATGGCACCTTTGTAAAAACTCAGATGGCTACAGACCCACAGGTGTCTATAGACTCATATGTGTCTGTTTATATGCTAATACCGTGCTGTTTTGTTTTGTTTGTTTTGTCTTTAAAGAGAGAAGGACAGTGAGAGAGAGAGAGAGAGAATCAATTTTTATTGAGTTTTTTCACTTGGCTTTCGTTGCCCTGACACTTAGTTGTGTACATGGGAGCTGGGGTTTGAATCCAGGTACTTGCGCATGCTGGGCAAGTGCCCTAACCACCGAGCCACCACTCCAGCCCCCATGCTGTTTTTATCTATAGCTCCAAAGTGTATTTTCAAATCAGATGTTGTGATGCCTCTAGCATTTTGGCTATGCAGGGTCTTTCATGCTTCTGTGTAAATTTCAGGATTTTTTCCTAGTTCTTTAAAGAATGTCATTGGTATTTTGATGGGAATTGCATTGAAACTGTACATCATCTCAGCAGTGTCTCTTTTAACAATGTTGATTCTCCCAATCCATGAACAGGGGAGGTCTTTCCATCTTCCTAGTATCATCCTCAATTTCTTTCTTCAATGTTTTGTAATTTTCATCGTAGAGGTATTTCACCTCTTTGGTTAGGTTTATTCCTAGGGTTTGTTTTATTCATTTCATTTTTTCCCCTTTTCTTTGTTTTTCTTTCTTTTTATTCCCCCTGATTTCTTCTTCAGCAAGTCACTATTGGTGTATTGAAAAGCTACTGATGTTTAAATGTTGACTTTGTAGACTGCTACTTTGCTAAATTTGGTTATCCAGTTTTAAGAGTCTGTATTCCATAAGTTTGATTACGTTGTGTTTCAATTTTCATTTGATTGTAGGAATTTTTTAAATTTCCCCTGATCTCTTCAAAGACCAACTCTTTGTTCAAAAGTGTACTGTTCAATATCCATGTGCTATATAAATTTCTGTAGTCTATCTTGCTGTTGATTTCCAGTTTCATCCCATTATAATTCAATAATATGCAAGAAATTATTAGTTTTTTAATACTTATTAAGACTTATTTTATGGTCTAAAATATGTCTATTTTGAAAAAAAGTTCCCTATGCTGATGAAAAGTATGCATATTCTGTGGGTGTTGGTTTAAATAGTCTGTAGATATTTGTTATAATATGATTTATAATGTGATTTACCTCTGATGTTTCTTTATTAATTTTTTTGTCTGAATGATCTATTGGGAGAGCAGGATATTGAAGTCAAATACTATTGTCGCGGTGAGGACTGTCTCTCCTTTTAAATCCTGTGACTTTTTTTTAATAAAGTTGGTTGCTTTGGCATTTGGTCCATATGTATTTCCAATTATTATACCTTCTTGATAGATTATTCCCTTTATCAATATTTAGAGACCATCTTTGTCTTTTCTGATTGATTTTGGTTTTAAATATTTTTATATGAATTTATGTACTTCAGCTTACTTTCAGATTCCATTTGATCGGGATGTTACTTTCCTTCCTTTCACTTCCAGCCTGCGTATGTCTTTGCTGGCAAGATGTGTTTCTTGCAGGCAGAAAAATAGTAGGGTCTTATTTTCCTATCGAGTCAGCCAGCTTGTATCTTTTACTTTTTTTATATTTTTTTAGAGAGAGAGAGAATCAATTTCATTTATTTTTTAACATGGTTTTTATTTTTTCAATACTTAGTTGTGTGTGTGGTGTTGGGATTCAAACCTGGGTCCTCACACGTACCAGGCAAGCAGTCTACCACCACTCCAGGCCCAACTTGTATCTTTTAATTGGAGAATTAATGCCATGTATCATTAGGGTTATTATTGAAAGTTATGTACTAATCTCTTTCATTTTTTCCTTCCAGTTGTATTGAGTAATCTGTATTAGCTTCTTTCGCCCCTATTAATTTTAGAAGCTTGATGGTTTACTGAATTAATAGTGTTGGCTCTTATTTTGTTTTCTTTCTTCTCATGAAATGTATTTTTCACATTCTCTTGTGATTGTTTTTCTTGCTCCCTGATCTGGGTGTAGGATTTCTTTAACTATCTTCTGTAATGCTGATTTAGATTAGATCCTGAATTCCTTTGCTTTATGCTTGTCTGGGAAGGTCTTCAGTTCTTTCGTTTAAAAAAAAAATAGCTTGCTCAATATAGTAATCTAGGTTGGCAAACATTTTATTTCATTGTTTGAAAACATCATTTCAGGCTCTTCTGGTCTTTAAAGATTTTACAAAGAATTCTTCTGTTATTGTGATAGGTTAGCCTCTATAAGTACCTGAACAGTTCTCTCTGGAAGCTTTTAATATTCTTTCTTTGTTGTGCACTTTTGATAGTTTCCCTATAGTGACTATATGTTCTTTACAAAGTTAATGAGAGCTAGGAGAGGTGCAAGATTAAAGACATTCTGAGATGTGCTTTGACATAGTGTGCTGAGATGCTTGTGAGAAACCCAAACGAATGCCAAATACAAAATTTACCATACAGATCTGAAGTTCAGAGAACACTGAGCTAGAGGGAAAAATTGGGACATCTTGCACATCTAGATCCTGTTAGAAGATGTGAAAGAAGACAAGATCACTTAGCATATGAAAGTGAAGAGTAAGAGGAGATAGGACATGAGCCAAAACCAGAATCCTAAGTATCTTTAATGTTTAAATTTCAGGGACATGAGGAAGAACTCTTTTAAAAAGCCATAAAGAGCTATCAGAGATAAAGAGACTGTGGGACTATGGATTCAGGGGCAGAGAGTTGACAAGATATCACAGAGAGGAGGATTAAAATTATATGTAAGGGTTAGAGAAAGCGGCGAAAGCAAAAGTAACTTTGTGGTGTGGTGGGAGCTAAAGTTAAAAAAAAGGGCTTAGATAGTAAACAATTGGTATATGAAGAGGTAAAATCTCATGTACAGAAAACGTTAAAAGGAAAAGAAAAATACAGGAAAAGATTTGAAGAGAGCTTTAGGGTCTGGGGTCTGGGTGAGCTTTTATAATTTGAATGAGATGAGATTTGAATGAGGTGAGAACATGTTTGATGGCAAAATCCCTTAGTAAGATGAAGGTTGAAGATGCAACACAGGGGAGAGTGACATTGAGACTCTGAGATTCCCAGTGGTGTTGGGTCTCTGAAAAACAAAGAGAAGGCTAGAGCACCAGGGCATATCAGAATCACTGGCCTTTGAAAGTAGTAAGGGGTGGGGGAGGGACAGACATGACACTGGAAAGTTACCAGTATTCTCGTGACTTCTTTATCTGTTCCTTCCCCCAGTCCCCACTCTGTGCGGGTTCTAGAAGGGCAAACAATTAACTTATTTCATGAAAAACAAAAGTGACAACAGGAATAACTATGACTATATTAAGACTGAATTTCATTCCTTAAAGTTCATGCTAGAAACTCAAAGTGTTTGCCTAAAATTAACTGCAAACAAGACTTTAAAAGTTAACCAAATGGGGACTGGAGCGGTGGCTCAGCAGTTACAGTGCTTGCCTGGCATTCACAAGGATGCCAGTGGGAACCCCAGTACCATGTATACAACGAAGGCCACATGAAAAATTAAATAAAATTGATTCTCTCCCTCTCTCCCTCCCCCCCCACCGTGTGGTCTTTAAAAAAAATTTAACCAAATGAATGAAGTTGATTATTTAGGTCCTGTTATGAGATATGACTAGAAAGGGATGAGCTGTTCAGCTAATGTGAAAAGTAAAACTTTTCAATTCTGTTCCCTTGGCTTTCTTTGAAATGATGTGTAAATCAGAACCAGCTGAATTAAATAGGGGATGCATAGCACTTGAATACAATGATTAATGGCGCCTACACAGTAATTTATGGAAAAATGCCATCGAGCTCAGACATTATCATGACCATTTTTACCACATGCTATAGTTCAATGCATGTGTAGGGTATCAGATTTAAAAAAAAAATTAAAAAAATTTACATTATCTATTTTTCTTCTCATTATCAACCTTAGTATACAGTCTCTTCTAACCATTCTTTATCAGAAGCATCATCCTAGTTATGCATATATGATAATATGTCTTCATGATGTTTTATATCCTCAGGATGAAAGGAGGGAAAGGATTATTTAAAATAAAAAAATTCACACACTATTTGTACATGTTCATCATTCTTATCTTTGGTTTGCTGAATTCCATATTCAAAGTGTGTGTGTGTGTGTGTGTGTGTGTGTGTGTGTGTGTTTTCAGTTATTAAAACAAAAAAAACAAACAAAAAATAAAATTAAAAGTAACTAAAAATAGATTTTGCATTGCTCCTGCTGTTATGCTGGCTTTGAAAAACCAGTACCAGTTTTTCATATGTGCTTTATGCGCCCTTAAAAGCCTCAGAATCACAATATACAAAGAAGTTTATTTGATATACAGAGTGGCGCCATAAACCATATTTTATGCATAACAGTGATTAAATGCACAGTTGATATATTTCACTAAGATGGAAACCATGTCGAAATCCTTACATTTTGATAAGTTTCCTTTTGGGGGGCATTTCTAAATTATTTAAGTTGAAGAATAAAATGACTTGTTTGTGAATTTACATGCTCTTTTTAATCATCTTTAGGTAATGCTGATATGGCAAAGACGCTAAATTACAGTCAGCAGTGGGAATCTACTGTGGAAAAGGCACAGAATCATTTTGTATATGAGTCCATGAGGAATATTCTGTTCAAGGAGTGGAGACATAAGAAAATTACCTTACTCATGAACCACACATTAAGAGCGTAGTCAGCTGTTGTAAATGCATCTCCAACAACAAACCATTATGTATCTTTGGTTTAATTACATGTGCTTATTACACACCTGTACGGGAGGGTAGAGGCTGCTATTTGCATTACTTGTGGTTTTTCTCTATCAAAACAGCATTAGCATTACGAAGCTTATCAAGGCTACATATGATTCCTCAGGCTTGAGTTGTTAAGTCCTTTTATCTTGTGCATAATCTACACAAGATTTGGGGGAGAATTAGTAAAGAATTTCTAAATTTAGAAGTGTACTGAATTTTACAGACATGCACAAGCATCAACAAATTACTAAGCATTTGTAAATCAATTTATTATTTAGGAAGGGAGTGAAAAAATTAGATGAATTCAATGCTTGATTTTTCCCCCTAGAGTTCCATCTTAAAGAGTATCAGTTATGATGATGGTGGTGGTGGTGTTATTTAGACAGTACTTCGGAATAAAAGAAAATTTTCAACTTTCAAATAACTAGTAATATAGACAGTTTAACCAATCACATTAAATGACTTATCTAGGCAAAATTGCTCTGTTTTTTGTTTTTTTTGTTTTTTTGGGTTTTTCTGTTTTTTTTTTTTGTTTGTTTGTTTGTTTTTGAGAGCAGTGACTGGCTAAATGGAAGTACTAAAATATTTTTTTATGTAGAAAAGTATATTTTAAAAATAAAAATATATATGTGGTGAAAGCAACCTCAAAAGGCTATAAATGGCTCAAACAGAAGAGATTTATGAGCAATTCATTTATGCATGTCATAACTTGTTACTGTCACAAATGAGAGTCCCCTAATGATTTCAATATACAGAATGTTCCTTTTTAAAATATTTAAAAGTCGTTAGTTCCATCCTTTAATTTTACCATTGTCCATGCATAAATTAATCTTCCAATGTTTCCCCTTAATCCCAGGCTCCTTCCTTTCCAAAGGAAAAAAAACCCAAGGTTGCACTAAGGAAGATAACACAAGTCCTGATGAACGTAATCCTATTATTGTCGTGAAAATAAGACCATTTCAGGGGAATAAACAACAAACCGTGCCCAAGGCCCAGAGAAAATTAGAATTCTGTTTGGGATTCCCACAGGGTCTTGCACCAGTCCCACAGATGAAGTTTGATAGCTTCTCAGAAAGACAAAAGCTTAGCAAAATAAGGAGTTTGAATCCATGAAAAATATAATAATAATAGCAAAGTTAAAAGGACTAAACAATATTATTGATTTAAGGTAGACACTAGCAAGGAGCAGATGGTGGCATGGCAAAAATGTAACACTTTAATACATTCCTCTTAATACGGAGCATGAACTGTAATATTGACAACTAAAAAACCTCCATGAATCTCTAAAAATATAAATAGATTGCTAGAATATAAGTTGATCTCTAGTAATATTTTCTCTAATATTTTTTAGAATAAAATATAGGGCCAAATGCAAAGATGAAACAGAATTTTTCCAGCTCTTACTCATAAAGTTACATTTTAAGGGTTCTAAAACTCCTTAATTCACAGTCAGGGTACTAAAATAAATTAGCCACTTTTTAAATATTACACTATAACTTACTAATTTTGCTTCATTTTATTATTCCTTGGATAGATTATGAACTCTTTTATTTCAAATAATTACTTTTATTCAACTATCACAGCAAAAGTTTGCTTAGGAATTGCTTTCCCAATGGAATCATCCAAGATGACTAGAACAATGAGGTAATTACTTAGAATTTAGATCACCTCCATGATGTCTATTACATACTTTTGCAAGTCAGCAAATTATTTCATTTTTCTCTCCCTAGTATGGAAATTTAATCTAGGTATTTATTTCATTTTCGGTAACCTGTTTGAAGAAAGACTAACTACCCTTCAGTATATGGTATTACATTACGAATTCAAAACTGATACTATAAATTATGCAATCTAACAAAAAAATTATTAATGGGTCGAGGGGGGATAACCATGAACCTCAACTGCTAGCAACAGAAAGTAATTTTCCTCTGTTTCTGATGAATGAAAGAAAAGGAGCACAGTCTCTGTATTTAAACAGCTCCATTGCACCCGTGTTATTGTTTACAAAGAGAGACAACAGGAAGTACCCCAGAGGGACTTAAGGTCTGTGCCATGCACCACGCTTAGCAGTGAGCAGATACTCTTATGCAAGAGCCACGTACACCAATACATTTCTGTTGAGGTTCATTTTCCTGGGATGTTTACGACAGTGCAATAAGAAAGGATTATTCTCCTGTCTTATATCGGTGACAGAATTTGCCAGCTAGTTCTCCTCTGCTATTGTTACAAGTGTTCCCCCTCAAATGAAACATTTTTTAATGATTAAAATCACTGAATACAGATTGTTAAGCTTTGTTGGTCATTTGAAAATCTGCTTAATTAGAGAAGGTATCCGATAAAGCCCAGGTGAAGCCTTGTGCAAATCCGTTTTGCAGAGAACGAAGCCTCTACTGAGATGTGGCAGAACTTTGGGGAGATGCCGGCTAGGGTCACTCAGAGGCTCCCAAGAGGACATGGAGGTCCCAGATGGACAGACACCATGGGCTTATCATTTATGCCATCCTCCCTTCCTTTCCTACACCAGACGTTTACATTCTGACTGCTAATTAGGTTTTTGCAGGAATGATACAACAGAGAGAATTAAGACTACCATGGGTCTAGGCTGGCCAGGCTTTGGAGAAGCATAGAAAGGAGGCTTGAAAAGCAAATCCATGTGGTGCTGAACTAAGGAGAGAACATACACCCTGTCCCCCTTACTCACATCAGCCCCTTCGTGACAGTGATCGAGATGCAGCAGTTCAGGCCAAGCAACGCTAATCTCTACAGGCAAATGTAATCCACTTTACAGAATTCTGTTTTATAGAAAATAAATTAATTTCTAAAAATATTTCACAGAAAAAATTAATCATACATGAGAAATTCAGTAAAGATTAAGACACGTTTTACTATAATTTCTTGGATTTGTGCTCATAGTAATTAAACTGTCTCAAAGTCTCAGGAAAAAAAAACAGACTTTATATTAAAACATCCTACCTAAAAAAAAAAAATGCTGAACTTTTCCATACTCTACTTTGTAAACTCTGTACCAATTCTATTAAAATTAAACAATAGGGGCTGGAGTGGTAGCTCAGCAGTGGAGTGCTTGCCTGGCATGCACAAGGACTCAAGTTCAAGCCCCAGCACCACATACACAACTGAGTGTTAGAGAAACGAAAAACTAGATGAAAAATAACATTGACTCACCCCTTTCAAAAATTAAATTGAATTAAATTAAAGAATAACTCCCATACTGTCTGTTGTATTTTTGTGTGACAGCAGTGTTTCTTATACTAAGAACGTAAAAGCTCATTCACTACAAGATATTCTCATCTCCATTTTTCATCCTTAAATTAACACATAAAGACAACTCTGAGAACTCATGAATCTGCTTTCTCCCCTTTATTGTCCAGATTTAATTTGATGCTGATCTAAGCTATTTCTACAGTGTGCAAAAGGAAATAATTTTTGTTCTTGGTATTCATTATTTTTGGTGTGGGGTGGGGAATTTCAAATTGAATTCTTAGAACATGAATGAACATAAAACTGTTTTGCAATTTTGTTTATTTTTTCTATAATAATGCTGGTAATAAATGATAAGTTATTATATTGCATAGTATGCAGTGAGATGGGTTGAATCATGTTTCCAAAAAAAGATATGTTCAAGTTTCACTCTCCAGTACCTGTAAATGTGACCTTATATATAAACAGGGTCTTCACAGACAGACATGAGCAAGTCAAGATGAGGTTATATTGGATTGAGGGAAACTGTAAGCCCACTGACTGGTGGTTTTATAAGAAATAGTGGTGGGAGATTTGGATACAAAGACAGGACACACACTGGAAAGACCATAGGATAGGTAGGCAGAGACTGGAGTGCTGTAGCTCTAAGCCAAGGACTATAAGCCAACAACTGCTGGCAACCACCAGAAAGAAGAGAAAAGCATTGGACAGATTCTCCTCTGTCTTCAGAAGGATTCAGTGCTATAGGCACCTTGATCATAAACTGCAAGAAAATACATTTCTGCAGTTTGAGCTGTTCAATTTGTGGTCATTTATTATGGCAGCCCTAGAAAACCAATGTATACATTGTATACACGTGTGTAAAATAGCTACACCTCAGGTGGTTTTCTGGCATAAGAAGGATCAACATTGGCCAGCTTCCCATGATTCCAGAGATAGGATGCGAAACACACACTTCACATTAGGAGAATTTTTTTTTTTTTTTAAAGAGAGAGGGACAGTGAGAGAGACAGAGAAAGAGAGAAACAACTTTATTTAGTTTTTCACATGACCTTAGTGTCTCCAACACTCAGTTGTGTACGTGGTGCTGGGGTTTGCACCCGGGTCCTCGTGCTTGCCAGGCAAGCGCCGAAAACTCCGAGCCACCACACCAGCCCCACATTAGGAGAATTTTTATCAAAAGCGTAAGCACATTGATTTACTTTTCTTCATAATATACATACTCTTTTCACTTTTCCTCACTGTCACCTAAAATTACTGACATCTTAAAAGGGAATGATTATGTTGAAATTGAAAGCCAAAACTTTTGTGGAATTTAGATTTTGTAGGAAAACCTTCATTTCATGATGAAGGCTGTGGCTTTTCCATCTCCAGTTGCCTCCAGGTTCATTTCCATTGTAATCAGGAATTGGTTTTCATATTAAAAATGAAACCATCAATCATTCAATAATATGGCTACATTAGAAATTTCCAAGGTAAAATACACACAAATGCATACTCCTCCCCCACCATATACACACATACACACACAGAGGAAGAAAGAAAAAAACCTAATAATATGTGTACCAAAATGTTCACACAATCAGGGATTTCCAGTGGTTGTATGAATTTTCTACTTTTTCTACAATGAATATTAATTGCTTGCTTAATAGAAAGAATGAAAATTAATACGGAGTTGCCTAGTCCATGGTATGAAATTTGCATTTTTCTAGGTCAGATGTTTACCTGACCTTATTATGGTACAGGGGAACTAAGGCAATGGACTTCCAGGGTCTCATTGGAATTTTTTTCCTATACATACACATACACATATAAACACACACACACACACACACACATAAACACACACACGTATCCAACTAATAGAGGAGTGTTAGCTTTATCAGCAATGAGATGTAAAGGAGACATAAATCATGGATGTATCTGACATTTAACCAATTTAGATTCCTTCCACACACTCTCAATTTCAAGTGTGTCCTTTGATTCTGCATTTAGAGAAAACAAGTCTGCCTGCAGATCAGAGAATGTCTGCCCACGGCCATCCCACCCCACCACTCCCAAATGCCCCCTGGGTCACACCGTGTGTGATTTGAATACGCAGAACAAAACTTGCATATTCACACACGCTATGTGGGACAACTCTGAGTCTCCCCTCCTTGCTGGAATCAGTGCTGTATGAAGCAGGAAAAAATACAAGAAGCTCTCTAGTCTGGTTTATAGCACTGCCAGTTTTTAAAAACCAAAAACATTTCTAGGCTTCACATTAACCTTAGGGTAGACAAACAGACTAAAATGGCCTTTGAGGCCCTGCAAGATCCAGACACACTTTTCCAGGTACACCCCCGACCACACTCACCTCCCAGACCTCCTTCAGTCCCTCAGATGTGCCACAATTCTTGCTGCTACAAGGCATGTGCATATACAGTGGTCCCCTCTGACCCCAGGTTTTGCTTTGCAAGCTTTCAGTTACCCACTGCTAACTGCAGTCTGAAAATATACATGGGAAATTCCAGAAGTAAATATTTTATAAGCCTTAAGTTAAGCACCGTTCTACCTGGGACACAAATAATGCCTTCGTCTGTATATCCACCTTCCATATGCTATCTACCCATTAGTCACTCAGTAGCCTTCTCTAATACCAGATCAACTTTCGTGTATTGCAGGGCTTATTTTAAGTAACCCTTATGTAGGAACCTAAAGTTGCTTCAAAAATTGCTGTTATTCAGATTTCATCTCATCATGCTGGCACCTCACATCATTATAAGAGGGATAATTACAGTATAGTAAGATTTTTTTTTAAAGAGAGAGGGACAGTGAGAGAGACAAAGAAAGAGAGAAACAACTTTATTGAGTTTTTCACATGGCCTTAGTTGCTCCAACACTCAGTTGTGTACATGGTGCTGGGGTTTGAACCCGGGTCCTCGTGCTTGCCAGGCAAGCGCCGAAACCACTAAGCCACCGCTCCAGCCCCTATAGTAAGATATTTTGAGAGAGACAATATTCACAAAATTTTATTATAGTATATTGTTATAATTGTTTTATTTGATAGTTAATCACTTACTGTTCCCAATTTATAAACTGAACCTTATTGCATAAGTATGTACATATAGGAAAAATGTAGTATATTAGGGTTCGGTACTGTCTCTAGTTTCTGGGATCTATTAGGGGTAAGGGACTATTGCGCTGTTTCCTCTGCCTGGAATTCTCTGCCTTTCCAACTCTTTTTTTCTTTTTCTTTTTTTTTTTTTTCATTCATTCGACATAGTCTTACATTTATTTTATTTTTTTTTTTTAAGAGAGAAGAGCAGTGAGAGAGAGAGAAAGACAGAGAATCAACTTTTATTGAGTTTTTCACAAGGCTTTCGTTGCTCTGACACTTAGTTGCATATGTGGGTTGCTGGGGTTTGAACCCGTGTACTCGAGCATGCCGGGCAAGGGCCGTAACCACTGAGCCACGGCTCCAGCCCATAGTCTTACATTTAGAAGGGAATCTTTGTCACAGAACGAACACATACATAATGACAGAGCAATCTGAGGCTGCTACCAGACCATGGTCTCCCCACTTTGGTTTCCCCCCAATCCCCTGTTTCCCCCTACTTTACCCTGACCCCATGTTAGCTGGGCATTTTGTGGAAGTCAAAGGTTCCCCACTGGGTTGAAAATCCCCCTACTCCCACTCTCCATCTGCCTTGATGACCCTCCTATTCCCTCCCACCTACCCACCACCACTCCCCTCCCTTCATCCCCCAGTGTCATAGGCAAGGTTCCCCTTGCTCATGTAGTAATTCACCCATGTTGAGGTTATTATTAGCTTAGCCAACTTTCAGTCTGTTTCCACTTGTATTCTAGCTTCCATGTATGAGAGAAAACATTTGGCCCTTGAGTCTCTGAGTTTGGGATATTTCACTTAGCATAATTTTTTCCATCTCTATCCATTTGGCTGCAAATGCCATGATATCATTCTCTCTAATAGCAGAATAGAATTCCATTGTATATATGTACCACAGTTTTTGAATCCACTTGTCCAGTGAGGGGCATCTGGGTTGGTTCCATAGTTTAGCTGTAGTAAATTGAGCTGCTAAAAACATTGATGAAGCTGTGTCTCTGAAATATGCAGATTCTAGCTCTTTTGGGAAAATACCCAGGAGTGGGAAACCTGGGTGGTAAGGTAGTTCCAGGCCTAGTTTTTCGAGGAGTCTCCACACTGCTTTCCAGAGTGGCTGTACAAGCCTGCAGTCCCACCAACAGTGTAACAGGGTTCCTCTCTTCCCACAACCCCTTCAGCATCTGTCATTGTTCCTATTCTTCATTTTTGCCACTCTGATAGGAGTGAGGTGGAATCTCAGTGAAGTTTTAATTTTTATTTATCTGATTGCTAGTGATGTAGAACATTTTCTCATACATTTATGGGCTTTTTGGACTTTCTCCATTGAGACATTTCTATTTCGTTCCCAAGCCCATTTATTGATTGGATTATTTTTGGTTGGGGTGTTCAGTGTTCCACCTTTTTAGCTAAAAGGATTACACTCATACTTTGTTTCAGCTGGCTGCTTGTTTGCTCATAGTCTCCATCCTTTGCCCTCCAGACAATGTCAATCACCCACACTTATACCATTAGAGCATTTCTCTCTTTCCTAACTGTAGCAAAAGATGGAATTTTCATTTGTTAGTATGGTTATATCACTATTGCCTATTGTATTCTCTAGAATATCTCTGTGTCCTCTGTGAGGACAGAGATAAAACTTTTTTTTTCCTTATCACTGAATTCCTTTCACTTGGGCAGTGCCTGGCAGAGTAGGCCCTAATTAAATATTTACTAAATAAACATAGGGGAGAATGACTTGGAAACATCAACTTTAAAAATTCTTTGAGGGTTGGGGATGTAGCTCAGTGGTAGGGCACTTGCCTAGCCCATGTGAGGCACTGGGTTTGATCCCCAACACAGAAGAAAACCATTTCTTCAAATTTCTCAGTTCTTAAGAAACTTCTTCAAGTCCAGGAGACACGGGCTGTGCATGTACCTATTCACAGATGGAGGGACATAGAAAGCAAGGGAGGTCAGTGGCCAACCATAAACCAGTACTTCACCATGGGCAGTGTGCTTCCTTTGGGGGAATATTACTAATTGTTCTCATTGATATAGCCAGTTCTCATCATGGAATTTTCCATCATGGCTTCTGTACATGCCTGGTGACGTACATTTGTATTATTCCATAGAGTGAGAACTGGAATATATTCATGGAAAGAAGGCTGGTCTCACATCCTTAGGTTTATATGCATTTCTCTATTGCGATATCACGACCAAGCTTCCCAAGATGGCAGCTTACAGCTACCATTAGACAGTTTCTGGCCTCAGCCATTCCACTTAGGAAAACTTCATGTGAAATATTGCTTTCCTACTGAGAGCAGCTCAAAACTTCCATTCTCTCTTCACTCCTTATCAGTTACACTGTTTCTGAAAAAAATTTTTATCATCTTCCAAGCAGTGGGATTCTTCACCTGTCTAAACAATCATCAGCATCAGAATTAATCTAGGACACTCGATCATGTTCTGAGACCCAAAGGATGTTGTTTAGGACCTGTCAGCTGCTATCCCTGGATAATCATTCCAAAGGAGGGAACAAGGTATACATCTCCCTTTTTGCCTAACCCAAGGCAATGGTGACAACCGAACATGATGTTCTCATGCCTCAGTTGGAAGACGACTGAACAAATGTCTGCCTAATTTTTTATAGAAAAATGAAAAGTAAAACTTTGTGATTTCAGGAAGAGAAGAGCTTTTACCACACTCTGATGATATTGCAGATTCCCTCCCCCACCCCTTTTTATGCCCTGCCTCCCCCTACACATTCTCTTTTATTGCAAATAGACAATTTCATAGAAGCAGCCTTGGGATAACCAGCTTGAGATACGCACAATCTATTCATTGTATTTGCTTTCTCTGGGAAGGAAAAAAGTTATTATATAGTAGAGTCAGGGTCTCAGATTCCTTGTGAGATGTTTCTTCAAAGCTCTCCTGTAATACAGAGCCAGTTAACGTTATTTCACCCATGTTTCTCCTTTTCAGTTTAATGCTCATGTTAATTGTACACACTCAGTGCTTTCCCTGGAGGTTCAGGTTTCCAGTACCTCCAACTCTGCACCAAACTGTGAAGGGAGACATTTGTGCACTCTGTACCTTCCCAGCCACAACTCCCTATCTAAAATTGTAACTTCAAAGAAAATGTCTTTATAATGCAGGTTTTGTGCTGGCGTTTTAGGCATGAGTTAGAGACATAGGGGACAAAAGACCTTCCTCCTGGCTCTGAAATCCCCCTCTACGGTAAGCTTGCTTACCAAAACAGCCAGCAAGGTTAGGCATGCAGCTCAGCGGCAGAGTGTTTGCCTGGCATGCGCAAGGCCCAGCACCACAGGTTCAATCTCAGCAGCACACATCTTCCCGGTGTGAACTGGGAAGCTCTTAAAACACAGGTATCCTCCCAGATACAGGAATTTACCTCTCTCTGTTTTAAGACAGTAGTCTATTCTGCATTTGTAAGTCTGATCAGGTTGCAATGTGCAAAATCTCAGCCCTCAACCTAGCTCCCTATTCAATATGCATCTAAAGAGACATGAGTATATTATTCCTTCCAAAGTCAGCTACAATTGAAGCCCACTAAATTGACTTCACATCTTCCTATCTTGGGCATTGACAGAGGAATAGCAAGTATGTTTTACTAAAATGCTCATTTTTTACCAACCTCTTCTCTGAAGATTTCTCTATCACGAATGCCAAGGACATGATCTTTCCTTTATAGAAGATGGCAGAACACCAGCAAATCAATGTTTGAGTCCAGGGGCTGCTGACAGTGCCTCAAACACTTATCTTGCAACCGTGTCCTTCTGCCAGCAATGTCATGCAGAATTGAGGGCAGAATTTATTGTAAATGTGAGGGGACTAATGTAGTGCATGTGTGCATTCCTGGAGGGTTAGGCACCCACCTGCCTGTTGGAAAAGGTGACCAAAAGATTAACTTCACCCTTTCATGGTCCACGCTAGTTACAGGCAAAAAAAACATGATGATGGACATTTCAATATAAATATGCATTTCATCTGTTCACCTAACTGGTCCCCCTAAGCAGTCCACAG
The DNA here is from genome assembly GCA_004027875.1 of Aplodontia rufa. NCBI lineage: Eukaryota > Metazoa > Chordata > Mammalia > Rodentia > Aplodontiidae > Aplodontia > Aplodontia rufa. Next base: position 18,901 of record PVKS010010844.1, read on the forward strand.
CAGGCCCATGCTGGGTTTCTTCTCATGTGTTCCCTGCATTCAGCTTCATGGGCAGCCCACTATCTTCTTGCTCTGCATCTGTCTCCCTAGCAGAATCATCCCATGCAAAGTTGTATTTAGAGTGAGGCAATGATGAACGGAAAGAAAATTAAAGAAAAGGCAAGCAAGACAAAACAAAACACGAAAATTGAATAATCATACCCTTCTCGGACTGCTTTACTTAGTTCAGGGGGACAAAGCAGCCCTTCAGCAGGCACTGCATTCCCACAGGTTACTTGTGTGATGTGCCAGATGTTATTTTGCTTTACTGAGTGATCACCATGTGGCCAGCACTATGCTGAGAGCTATATGTGAATTACTTCAACTCTCACCAATCCTCTGAGCCATAGCTGTTAACCCCTTTTTACTGTTGCAAACATGAGGTTCAGAGAGGGTAAGCAACTTGCTCAAGTTCAAATAACTAAAAGGTGAAAGGTAAATACAGGATAGGAACCTGACGGCATGAGCCAGAGCCTGTGCATTTAATTAGTACTTCTCTGCATCTTTCATTTTTAACCTTGAAATCCCAAAGTATTTTGTAAGGTTTAATAATGTTTCACAAAGAGGTAATACAGAATTAGCAGTGTTTAAGACCCACATATGGAGGAAGCTCTGAAAACAGATGCGTTTTCTATGGTTACATAAGTAAAATAGAGCCCCCAGAGCTCAGGGTCAACCTCTCGTCCCTCCAAGCAGCCAAGTTCTGATTGTTCTACAAATATGAATGTGGTTCTCTTGTAAATGATCCTCGGAGGTACAGCTTGCCTAGTATCTTAAGCAGTGCATTTAAAAATCACAGTTGATTGCTTATAGACCAGAAGCCGGGTGCTTAGTTCTCTTTCCCATCTTGCAAGATGGTAGGTGAAAAGACTGAGCAGACCCAAGAAAGCTGATGCCGTTGGCACAGTTAAAAAGGCTAAGGCTAAAGCTAAGGCTCAGAAGCCCAAGAAAGGGGAGTCCCAATGCAGCCAAAATCCCGTCCTGGTTAGAGGAATTGGCAGAGACTCCCCATCTGCTATGTATTCCCGAAAGGCCATGTACAGGAGGAAGTTCTCAGCTGCCAAATCCAAGGCTGAAAAGAAACAGGAAGAGAAGCTTCTTGCTAGTCACAAAACCAGTTGGTGGTGTCAAGAATGGCGGTATCAGGGTGGTTAAGCTTCTTAAAATGCCTAGATACTATCCTACTGAAGACGTGCCAGGAAAGCTGTTGAGCCACATGAGAAAGCTGGGACCATCTTGATCATCCTCACTGGGTGTCACAGAGGCAAGAGAGTGGTTTTCCCAAAGCAGCTGAGCAGTGGCTTGCTTCTTGTGACTGGGCCTCTTTCCCTCAATCGAGTTCTTCTGCATAGAACACACCAGAAATTCGTTATCACCACTTCCACAAAGATTGATATCAAAATCCCAAAACACCTCACTGATGCTTATTTCAAGAAGGAGAAACTGGGAAGCCCAGACATCAGGAAAGTGAGAGCTTTGACAGAGAGGAAGAGAAATATGAAATTACAGAACAGCACAAGTTTGATCAGAAAGCTGTGGATTGACAAATTTTACCCAAAATCAAAGCTATTCCTCAGCTCCAGGCTACATGCGAACAGTCTTTGCTCTAACAAATGGAATTTATCCTCACAAATTGATGTTCTAAATTTCTTACCAAGAATCTAATTAAATAACTGATAGATAAAAAATAAATAAAATAAAATAAAAATCACCGTTCCTGGGCTAGAGAGGTGGCTCAGTGGTAGAGCACTTGCCTGGCATGTGTGAGGTCCTTTGTTCAATCCCCAGCACCACAAATAAAAGAAAAATAACAACAAAATGGAAAAAAAATGGCTCTCCCACTCTCTCTCTCTCTCTCTCTCTCTCTCTGTCTTTTAAAATAAAGTTGTGGGCTGGAGCGGTGGCTCAGCGGTTTCAGCGCATGTCTGGCAAGCATGAGGACTTGGGTTCAAACCCCAGCACCACATGCACAACTAAGTGTTGGAGCAACTAAGCCCATGTGAAAAATTAAAGTTGGTTCTCGCTTTCTCTGTCTCTCTCACTGTACCTCTCTCTTAAAAAAAAATAAAATAAAGAAGTTTTTTCTCTTATTGTGAAAAAAAATCACAGTTCCTAAATAGCACCCAGTATTTACCAGAATCCAATTCACTAGCCCTGTCCCCCAAAATTTATTCTGAAGTGTATGAGCATCCAGTATCATCTCCTAGGTTTTTTTTTTAACATTTTTATTTAGTTTTTCATGTGACAATCATTGCTCTGACACTTCGTTGTGTACGTGGTGCTGGGGTTTTAACTCACATACTTGTGCATGCCAGGCAAGTGCTGTAACTGCTGAGCCACCACTCCAGCCCCTTATCTCCTAGTCTTAAAAGAAAAGGGACATCAAAGAAATAATCATTCACTTAGATGATTTTGTTACCACATGGTCAATTAAATTCCCCGGACACTTGTTTAACTTAAACAACCCAAAATAAGAGAAAACAGCTATTCTGGATCATATTTGTTTGACCAGGCTTTGAAAAATGACATCACTTAGCCAAGCGTCTGTGATTGGCAGCAGATCCACTGTGCAGGCTTGCATCTGTAAGAGGAGCTGATTTATAAAATGATTACCAATCATAATCAGATTTTTATCTAGTTGCAGCCTAGAGTAACAATTTTTAAAAATTATCTGTTTGTGATACCTGGGTACTATTAGGAACAGAAGTCAGAAGTTTGGAGGCCAAGTTTATCAGTACTCCTTCACTTGTATTTTGAGAGACCCTGATTTGACAATTAAAATGTTTTCACCACGTTCAATACAAATGTTAAAAACAGGAAGAGCCCTCTTTATAAATTTAGATTTATAATATTTCATCAAAGCCCATCTGGGTCCCCCAGGATGGCTTCTTGCTAAGTCCTTGTTTTATCTGATCCTCCTCCTTTGTTAAAATGCTGTTCTTTGAACCCATCTCCAGGTTGAAACTTTCTCTGCGAAATGATATAAGCCAGCTTCTGCAGCTAGATGGACCTTTTGAGCTCCCAAGGTAAGAAAAGAAAATGTTATTTTTCCCTTTTATGTGTTGTGGTTCATCTGAGAGTATTTGTCATCCTGTCACACAACAGCAATGACTTCCACAATGTTGAAATTCACCCTATGAAGCAGCAACTCTGGGTATAAGGACAGTGTCTGGTCTGTAGCCTTCATCATCCGCTCCAAGCACTTGAGGGCTTTTGTGTTCCCCACCGAGAACATTCTGCTTGAAGTACGCACTTCATTCTGATTTGTCATAGGGTCAGGTTCATACCAGAACAATGTTTCCTTTGGAAAGGCAGAGGGATAATTGGAGTGCATTTGGAGACCCTTTACTGTATTTTGCACTCAACACTTGAAAACACATGAAAATTTTTCTCACTATAGTATTCTTTAACACACACCATATTGCTTGGGGAAGGTGGTGGGGCAGATAGTTTCTACTGTTTGTAGTCACATCATTGTGATAATACATGGGTGAGGGTTTCCTGCAGATACAAATTGAGGGCACTGTTCGGAGAGTAGGCTCTTCTCTAAGGGAAACCTCCTCTTTATTGATACCTCTGCAGAGTCTCATGGAAGCCTCCAGCAAGAGTCTTGTATTCATTTCATCTTCTCAAGCCTAACCCCATCACCCACAGCTTGTTGGGTAGCACAGTGTGAAGATGTCTTTTTACCTTCAAATCTTACAGTGAAACTCTTTCTATCTTTTCTCTGCATGACCTATCTGTCTAGCTATTATCTAGCTACTTCTTGGCCATGGGAAAAGCACATGGGATAATTTTCCTGCTGTCCTGGCCTTAAGCATGGAAAAACAATTCTATCTGTTGACAAATAGACATTTCCAGACAGTTTTGGCAGGGAGGGACTTTTTCACAAGTGATTTTGGATTCTTCCCAGTCTCAGAGAATGTACCCCAGGAACACAAAACTGGCAAATTTACAAGTACTTAGAGGCTAACGATCCAACCAATGTTGTTCTGTAATTGCATTGATTTGTTATTTATTGTCAGTTCACTATTCTATCACATAGGAAGATCCTAAGTTAAAAGAGGAAAAAAAAAAAACACCTCAAAAGGCCCCCCACTTTTTTTAAGAGAGAAAGAGAGAGACAGAGAGATCCAATTTTTATTTAGTTTTCCACATGACTTTCGTTGCTCTGACACTTAATTGTGTATGTGGGTGCTGGGGTTTGAACCCGTGTACTCGTGCATGCTGGGCAAGTGCCGTAACTGCCAAGCCACCGCTCCAGCACCCTCAAAAGCCCTTTTAAAGGCACAGGAGAGGCCATCTTAGCTGTTGTCTAATGGGCTGTCTAATATGAAAGAATCTACAACAAAAGAAAGAAATTTTAAATACAAAAAGACAATTTCATGGTCATAATCAAATAATGTCTATAATAGATGTCTGACTCTTCCAACTGGTTATTTCTCGAAGGGCCTCTCAAATAATTTTTTTATTAAGGAGTTGAGTTGTTGTACAATCATTCATGCATATAAAGTAACAATATGAAATGCATTTGTTCCTACACCATAATTACCCCTACATCACCTACACCCCTGTCTCTTGATTCTTTTATATTATACCCCTATGAGATATAAATGTCCATATATATATTTATGATTGTAAATTTTCCAGATTTAAATGACTATAAGCTAAAAAATGTTATAATACTATCCAAGTTTTAAGTTACTTCTATTTAATGATCAATCCATTCATTTGCTTCATATTTATTAAAGTAAGCTGGTTTTGGCATGCATACCAAGAAACAGCATTGCTCAAAGCAAAGCGTTCTGAATATTTTAGTGAGGTGGCATTATGGCCACTGTGGAGTGTTTGAATATTAAAAGATTTTCTTGCTAAAGTTGTTGCACACAAAGCCTACAAATAGAACTTTGGAGTTTCATTCAACATTTGTGCATTAAAGTAGATGTAAATTACCTTCTAAGTAGCTTCATTTTGCTCATGAGTAATGTTTTGACTCCTAGGTAATTCTCTAATTAAAGGTAGAATTAATTATGAACCCCCCTTTTTTCATTTTATGGTTTTTGCTAGGCTTCAATAATTTCACAGAAGTGACAACCCTACTTCTTGCTTGACTTTCTGTTAAGATGCAGTTCCAAATTTAATTGGGAACAATTTTCTAACAATCACATTCTGCATAATTGCAAAGGAAAAAATCTCAAAATCACAGCTTCCCCATATTCAGCAAAAGCCAGGGAAAGCAAGTTTACTGAGAATCGCTGAAGGAATGTGACTGAAATCCATGTACCCCTCCATACAGGCTAAATATCCCCAGGCTTGGGTTGTCTATGACATACAATCACTAACCCATGTCATTAGCAAGAAGACCATGTATCTCTCCTCCAGGTATTGTGGAAGTCATGATGATGCAGAGAATCCTACATATGAGAGACCTTAAGGACAATTCTTTCCTGACGATTGTATGTGAAGAATTCAACTTCTCCAGAACAATTGTTTGTTTTTGACTTAGAGATACTGTGACCAGTGTAGTACTACTGACTGCTCACTAACAGGTGTCCATTAATACCAAGAGTATGGGACTTGGGTATAGGTATTTTATATCTGTTTTATCCCTAGATCTTTTCCCTTATTTAGGGTGTTTCCCCCTTGTTTTTCCTCTTTCTGCAGCTAGTTTATTACTTTTGCTGTCTTTTAAGTTACCTAACAAATCTCTTTTATGGAAATGAAGGTAAGTACATCAGTATTGCACTAAAGTGGAAATTAGGACATTGCCTTAAAACCTCAAAGGAAGAAGATGACTTATACTGATAAAAATAACAGAAAATCCGTTCTTGGTTCCTCAAAAGGATTCAAAGAGAAAGACTCCTTGACAGAAGAGCAAGCTTGAAAAATCAAGCTGAAATAAATACAGAGATGCAAATAAAATAAGAAATAATGCAAAGAAAAATGTAAATTTGCTTTGGTGTCAGATGTAAACAGCACAAACAATTTGCAAACTTGTGTGTACTGTGGAGGATGCACTTGAGAGACTGAGAAGCAGAGTTAAAAATGAAGAGATTTCTTTAAAGATGAATAAAAATATGATACATTTGAGATCACACTTAAAATTTCCAAATGCAGAAAGCAAATCAATATTGATTGAAACAATAAACAAAGATATAATAGAAGAAGAAAACTTTCCTGAAGAAAAATCACAATTCAAGTAAACTCATCAGAATCCAGGTTGGATTATTTTTTGTTTGTTTGTTTGTTTCGTTTTAAGAGAAAGAGAGGGACACTGAAAAAGAGAGAAGTGATTTTAATTTAGTTTTCATGTTGTTTTTGTTGCTCCAACACTTTGTTGTGTATGTGGTGCTGGGGATCAAACCCGCATCCTTGTGCAGGCAAGCACCATTAACTGCTGAGCAAATGTTCCAGTCCCTATTTTGTTTTGTTTTAATGCTTCTAAATAACCATGGTTTTAAGATTTTAAATTCAAGAAGAAGAGCAACTTTTTTATAATTGCCATGAAGAAAGAAGCAACAATTGAATTGCTCTAATTTCTCCTTTTCAATATTTATTGAAAGAAAAAATATGTGATAACTAAGGCACTTTTAGGCATAAAAAGGTTAAGAAACAAGAATTCCATATAAAATCTGGCTGGTATGCCTGTGCCAAAACTCTCAAAGGATGTATCAGTGTGCATTCTTCCTTAAGACAGATCCAGCTGCCCTAGAGAAAAATGGAAAAATAACACTATAACACAATACCACATTAGCAAGTAGTATTGAAACCAATTTAAAAGTTAGAGTAATAAAGCTATCATATATATGATCACAGAAATCAGTGAGAAATCCTAATACTGCTACTTAAAAAGAAGGTTCAAGTCATAAAATTGAGGCATAAAAATGATTGATCTATAATCCTAAATTAAATAACAAACATTTGGAGTTCAGATAGGACATGGACTATTCAGGGAATAAATTATTGGAGAATTTATTTTATGATCTCAAAGATTTAAATATTTTTATTCATGCAGTTCATATTTACTGAGTAAAAAAAGAATTAGACTTGAGGATTAATTTAATATACCTTAGACAGCAATGGAGTTCAAGATTATTGCACTCCCAGTAATTATGAAACTCACCAGAAGAGGAATAATTATGTACATAATAGAAGAAAAAAGATAATTCAAATAGGAAGATGAAACAGGATTATGAAAATAAAGCTCAATATGCGCTTTATAACAATATATGCCAATAAGTCACCACCTCTTCACATCCTTCCATCCTCATGGAAACACAGGTTGGCTAAAGAAATCAAGAACAGTGTATAGTCCTTCCTGTAGACCACAATATAGAAAGAAATCATTTGTTTGTTTTATTTTGTTTTTAGGTATATAAAAACAAAATTTTTTTTCAATTTTACATTTAAATTTTATTTTATTTTATTTTTTATTACAAGTATATAGAGATACAGTTGAGGGGGAAACATTATCAAAACAGTAGCAATCAATGTATATAAACTTTGTTATCCAGGGGTCATGCCAAAGCATAGATAAACCACCTTGGGTTTCACCTGTTGCAGTTTCCCCCAGAAGAACTCATGCGTTAAATGGGTAGATCGTGGAGGAATGACCTCGACTTCTGGGATGGTTCCCCCATCTTCCCAATCTCCAGACTTCTATGAGTTTTTCATATACCCTCCTCCTTCCCCATCCCCCTCCCTACACCTCCAAGTATCCTAGAGAGCTATAACCTCAAATTGAATGACTTTTAGAGTAAAAACAAAAATTTAAGTATAAATATCATAGTGTATTAACGATAACCACAAATTCTTTGCCACCCACCTCCATGAGAGGTCGGTTCTGTTTCCTCAGGCTTTCTCCAAGCAGGTTTCCCTTATGACTTGCTTTTAACCAATAAAGAGGAGCATATTTTGCCCAAAGAATAAAAACTTTAAACAGGAGGAAGAAGTGCAGGAGATCTATTATACAACATGGTGAGTATAGTTAATGAGAATGTATTACATGCTTGAAAATTGGTAAGGGTATACACTAAGTGTTTCCACACCGTACACACAACACACACACTACAAAAAGATGAAAGGTACGTGAGAAAATATGTTCCTTAGCTCAATTTACCTATTCCACACGTATCCATCTTTCAAAACAACCATTTCTCTACAATAAAAGTATATAATTTTTGTCCAATAATAATGCAAATTAGGAACTTCAGAATCCCAGCAACTCAGGAGGCTGAGGCAGGAGGATCACAAATTCAAAGCCAGCCTGAGCAACTTAGTGAGGCCCTAAAAACTTTAACAAGATCCTGTATCAAAATTTAAAAAAAAAAAAAACAGGCTGGAGATATGACTCAATGGTTAAGCACCCTGGCTGGATTCACTACCTCATACAAAAAAGGAAGGAAAAAAAAGAAAAGTAAATAGAAAAAGAAATGGAAAGAAAACTAGGCAGAAAAAGTCTGTTCTGAGCATTGTACTTAAGAAGCACCTTGCTGGAAGAAAGGCCAGGTTATGTTTCTGGGGACAGAGGTCACGGGGAGAGGATCAGGAAAAGGATCGCCATCTGAGCAGATGCATTAAAAGAGTGAATGTGGGGGGCGGGGGCTGGAGCAGTGGTTCAGTGGTATCACCTGTGTCTGGTATGCATGAGGACCTGGGTTCAAATCCCAGCACCACTTATACAATTAAGTGTTGAAAAAACAAAAACCAGAAGAAAAAAAAAAGAGCGAATAGAGGTACCCTGGTCAAGAGCACGTAAGAGAAAGAAGAACCTTCTTGGACCCTCTGGTTCAGCCCAGCTGCCAGCCATGTGCATCTGTATGTGTGATCACAGGCGACATGTGAGCAGAACTGTCCATCCAGGTCCAGCCAGCCCACAGAATCATTAGAAGGAAGAAGACAAGTCAATTTAAGCCACTATGTTTTGAAGTGCTTTATATTAAAGCAGTAGATTAAGGGAGACAGATACCTTTGCCTTTTATTAAATTAATTAAATTTAATCTAATGCTAATAAAGAGTGCATCAAAACATGGCCAGTCAAAATAAAAATTGTTACAATTCTGTGGGAGCATTTTGGCAACATTCATATTCATAGTTGTCATTTATCCCTTCTGCACTAGATGTTGTGCTGAGGGTTTTTCGTCCTTGTAGTTGATCCTCACAATGGCACTTGGAAGTGATCTGTGTTCCCCTGTGTCACAGTAGAGCAGATTGGATGTTATAAGCATTGTGGACTTGCCCAGAATAATACTTAGTAGATCAGAGTCAGGAAGGACCCCCAAATCCTGTTCTGAACCCTTACTTCAAACAGCCTCCCCCTACCAAGCACCCAGCTACAAAAGAAATAGAAATAGTTAAATGTATTTCTATACAATCATATTATGAAATATTATAGCAGTCATTTTTCTCAAATTTCAAAAACAATCGATGACTTGGGAAAATTTGATAAATTTTGGTGCTAAGAGCAGAATACCATGCATATTTGAATTCATGCTTATGCTTATATAAGAAAATGCAATAAAATTGACAGTCATACCTTGGTGGTAGCATTTTATGACTGATGCTTAATTTCTTTTTAAAAAGTCCACACTTTACATAATTTGCATATATTGGGTATTTTCCCAAAAGAGTTAGAATCGGCATATTATAGAGATATGGCTTCATCAATGTTTATAAGCAGCTCAATTTACTATAGCTAGATTATAGAACCAACCCAGATGCCCCTCACTTGATGAGTGGATACAAAACCTTTGGTACATATGTACAATGGAATACTACTCAGCTATTAGAGGAAACGATATTATGGCTTTTGCAGCCAAATGGAAAGAGATGGGAAAAAAAATATGCTAAGTGAAATATCCCAGTCTCAGAGACTCAAGGGCCAAATGTTTTCTCTCATTTGTGGAAGCTGGAATACAACTGAAAACAGTGTGATAGATGGCTAAGCTAATAATAACCTCAACATGTTTGAATTTTTACATGAATGGGGGAACCTTGCCTAGGATGCTGGGGGACATAGGGAGGGGGGCAGGGAGAGGAGGTGGAAATAGGAAGGATATCACAAAGACGGGGGGAAGAAGTATGAGGGAATCAACTCAAAGGGGAACCTCCGACCTCCATGAGAAGTCCATCTAACACAGGGGTTTAATTGGGAGAAACATGGAACCATGGGGAACCCAAGGGGGGAAACCTTGGAATGTCCTCAGCCTTGACTTGCTTTGTGAATACACATTCATTCTTGATTGTTTGATAATGATTCCGCCTTAACTGTAATTCGATATTCAACAAATAAAAAAATTCACACTTTACATAATTTGCATACATTATTTTCACAGAAAAGATATTTTTTCCAATGGTACAGAGGTTAAAAGTGAATTAGTAACAATTCTAGAGATTCTCTCTCTGCTTAACTGAACTGGATTGATAACAAAAGTGGGTAAGCAGTTCTGCATTTTATAAAAATCTAACCAAAAGGATTGAGACCATAGTCAATCAAAGGACTAAAACAACCCATTGCCCCAGTAATTGAGCATATTTGGTTGTTCTGAACAACAATGTAACACAAACACACCGAATGTTATTCTTTAATTGGAAGCAGTAAAGATTTCTGCTTCGTCCTAAAGTTCACAGTTTGTTTTCTATTTTAAAAGAAAAAGCTCTGAAATTGTTTCTATATGTAGTATCAATTACGGTGCACACTTCACTTCCACAGAGATTGATAAAGTAAGAACTGACATATTTCCACATGATTGTCAATTTATCCCTGCTGGAGAACAAGGTACAACAGGAGGCAAGGAGCTGCCTGGCCATCTGGAATGGGAGCTGGTAGTTCATGCAGCCCCCAAGGACAGGAGCCTCCACACCAAACAACTGCACAGACCTGATCAGCTCCACCAAAGAGGGACATGTGTGTAATGTTTTATTGTGATTTTCAAATTTATCCACCTGCTTCCAGGCTCCGTGGCCCAAATTTCAAGGCTCAAAAAGCAACTGAGCTTGCAGGTCACATCTCCTGAGGCCAGACCTGTCCATGTCTGTGCCTTCTCAGTGGAGCAGAGAAATGAGGGAGTCTACCAAATTTACATTTAAGCCAATAAGAATGTATAATAGGAGCAACCTGGAATCGTGGAATTCAGAGACAGCAAGTGGAACACTGGTTGCCAGGTGTGAGAAGAGGGGAGAATGAAGAATAACTCTTCAATGGATATGGAATTTCATTAGGGGAAGATGAGAAAGTTCTGGGAATTGATGGTGGTAATGGCTATACAATAATGTGTGTGTATGTGTATATATATATACAGATAGATAGAGAGGGAGAGAGAGAAAGAGGGAGAGAAAGAGAGAAACAATTTTTTAATTTAGTTTTCATGTGACCTTCATTCCTCAGACACTTCCTTGTGTATGTGGTGCTGGGGTCTGAACTTGCATGCTCACGCATGCCAAGCAATCACTGCAGTCGCTATAACCACCGAGCCACCTCTTCAGTCCCAATGTAATATATTTTGAAAGAACAAATATTTGCTCAAAAAATTAGTTTAGTGCACTTCATCCTGTCTTATCACAGTTGCTTTTACTTTTACATGATTGGTTATTTTATAGTTACTTTTACACAATTACTTTGTTAGGGATTAATGATTTTTTCTAATACCTTATTCAGTTTTTTGAAAATTTATTTTTTTAGTATTTCCAAATAAAAAGCATTATCTGGTGGGAATACTTCAGACTTCAAAACATCAGCTCCCTGAATCCTCATGAAGTTTCTATGAATTGGGCTTATTATCTGAGGCAACCTGTGGAGTGGCAGCCTGTTCCAAATAAGCAATATTTTCTACAATAGGAATGCTTTTTTTTTTTAATTTCCAGATAAGCAGAAAAAAACAACATAATCATTACCATAGTTTCAACCCCCTGTGCTGACTGTCTTCTGTAAACTGAACGATATAGTCAGCATCTAAACAAAGTTAGTTGCACGGTGTGCATTGCTGACGTAAGTAGACTTTAAGGGTGGCCAAAGATCATGATTCTCGCTGCACCTTTCTCCCAGTCCATTCCAATTTGCGTATTTGGCTCTGTGGAACATCCTGTGTGAATCCTGCCTCTCTTTCCTATTCATTTTTAATTCCCCTGCCTCTCACCACATGTTTCGGCAACACACCTGCTTCCTGACCTCCATTCCCACCCCTCACCAGGACTTTCCCCAACCTATATGTTTTCAATCTTGGGTTCCCCACCTGGGATTTTGCTTATGCTGTCCCACTGCCACCAGCATTGAACACACAAGGGACCCTAACTGACTTCTACAAAAGGCATAAACTTCCTTCCATTATCACACATCTGCAAGTCTTTCTCAATCTGCCTTCCAACATTCCACCTTCCCCAAATACACAAACCCACACACACCTCAAACTGAATTAGATGAATTCCCTCAGACTCCTAAGGGATTTTCTCTTATTCCACTCAGTACATGACATTACATTTATCTGTTTCTGTGTTCACCTCCTTCTCACAAACCTGTAAGCGCTCGGAGGACAAAAACTATGTGTCATTTATTCCTATGTCCCGAATACCCAGCGATGAGACCAGAAGTTGTTGAATTGTGGCGCAAATAAGGAGAATGAATACATGAGTAAGATGAACCTCTTGGTCTGAGCATGTGCATATGGTAGGGCAGAAAATGACATGGTCTCCACCCTTGGTACACTAATAACCCACTTGTCAATCATGGAGTAGATCCTTCACATTTCTTCTTGTTCCCTCCATCAGTAGCTTAGTAAACGTCTTGGAATGTTCCACCACAGTTGCACAATTGTATCTATTGCTATGACATTTCTGTTTTCTTTTAGAATCTACTTTGTTAACCCTAAAATGAGTTAGTTTTAATACACAATTTCCAGATGAATGTAGCGCTAATAACAAAGTTCATCAGACAGAGACACCCTTCAAAGGTACAAAGAGTTAACTGTGTAATTTTCTTAATAAGACTGGAAAGGCAGAGCATCATTTTTTCCAACCATGGCATGCTCTGTGACACCATGTAATTTGGGGGTATCTATACTTTGCTTGGAAAAGAGAAAAACAATACCTAGTTTCTTTTTAAAACTATTTTTGCTGCCAGGAAGAAAAATCATTTGCTCTGTCACAATTATGGCAATAAATCTTACAGTGAAGACATTTAATGATGGCTACAAAGCTTCCTTTATCTAACCTTACAAAGACATGCTTTAAACTTACCAAGCATGTTGGGAAAAGTAAAGAATGTTTACATTTTAATTTTATAATATCTATGCAAAATGTTAAGAAGAAATATCTTCCAGCCCATGAGTTTGCATGGCCTAGGATAACACTTTTGCCTACTGGACATACAACTTGAGCATCCTTAATCCAAAAAAAAAATAGAAAAGCTGAAGTACTCCAAAATTCAAAAATTTTTGAGTGCCAACATGATGCCACAAGTGCCATACCTGCTTTTGTGAGAGGTGGCTGTCAAAAACAGTGCTTTGTCAATATCCATGTGTTCATGAATGTGTAACAATTCCCTCCAATATGTAAGACTATGTTGCACAAATAAAAAAATAGAAAAATAAATCTTATGCAAAATTGCCTTCTGGCTAGGTATATAAATTATATATGAAACATAAATGAATTGGGTTCCATATCTAAGATATATCATTTATGTATATATAATATATTTCAAAATCTGGAAAAAAAATGAAATCCAAAACACTTCTGTTCCCAAACATTTTAGATAATGGATTCTTGACCTGTGATAAGTTTAATCACATTCAGAAGAAAGTGTTTTAGACTTTCAATTCTTGGGTGACTGAAATCACTGAAATGGTTTATTTCTGACTTGAACTTCCATGGACTTTACTTTTTTTTTTATTTAAATAGGAAATAGTTGTCAGAATATAAGCTTCAAAAGATTCCAAAGTGAATATAGTGAAAAATTTCCTTCCACCTTGAGCTCCCTGCTTACCTTCACCAAAGACTACTTTTGCTGAATTCCTCTGCAACATTCCAGAGGTTTTGTTTATAAAATACATATATACTTGATATTTTCTTTTTTTTTTTTTTTTTAAAGAGAGAGGACCATGAGAGAGACAGGGAAAGAGAGAAACAACTTTATTGAGTTTGTCACATGGCCTTCGTTGCTCCAACACTTAGTTGTGTACGTGGTGCTGGGGTTTGAACCCGGGTCCTCGTGCCTGCCAGGCAAGCACCGAAACCACTGAGCCACCGCTCCAGCCCGATATTTTCTTAATATCTCTTTTCAATCAATTCCATATCAATGCATACTGAGTTGTTTTCATAGCTACATAGTATTCTATCAGATGGGTAAAGCAAAATTTATCATCAGTCACATATTGATAAACAAATGATACTACAAGTGACATTTCAATGAATCTCATTGGAATACATGTTTTTCATATATATTAAATTAAATATGCAGCTTAAATTCAGAGAAGAAGAATTGCTAGGTGAAAGGTTATATACATTTTTATCTTCATAGACTCTGCAAACTCCTTTCCACAGAGGTTACACCAGTGTGTGCTTCTAACATAAGGTGTCTGAATCCTCAGGTCCTCACCAGAGTATGTCACCAAAATTTATATCTGCTAAAATTTAAAACTTCTAAGTTCTCTTTATTCTTCTGTGTGATTATTCAAAGAATGATCAATGGATAAAATGTAAAGTTTTTGGAATTAAAGAAACAGTTCAACTAATAAGAGAGGAAACATTTATGTTTTTCTTTTAACCAGCTTACCAAATTATTCTTATGTTCATCCTCCTTTGTAGTTAAGTTTTTATTTATTTCCTTCTCTGCTTTTTTAGGAAAAAACCCTATTCCCCAGATCTGAAGAGCTGACTTAAATGCTCACTTTTCTGAGGCAGAGCACAAATTAATGTAATCTTTTATTATCTGCTAGTCACTGTCATTGTGGTTAAGTACAATGTAGCCCAGATGCAGAGTTTTCTTTCTTTTTTTTTAAAATGCACACACGCACGCACACACACAACGTACACACACACTGTGGTTTTTATATGATGGATATGGCAAGCTGTTCATTTTTTTTCACAGCTGTAGAGAAGATAAGTCAATTGTAGTAGATAAAATGCAAGCATCTATTTCATCTACTCAACTGAAAAGAGAGCAAAATTAAGTTAAAGCCAAAACTTCGCTAGGATTATTTGCCTGTGTAATAATCTAAAGACGATGTTTGGCCATTCCAGAAACTAAAATAGAGAATGGGGCACTGTGAGAGATCAGCTGAGATAATACAGCAAATAGATATTGAAATATTCTATTTTACCATAATCAAACTCTAAGGTTTACAAAAAATAAAATAAAAACAGACAATAAACTAAAACAAAAAAAATTTTTTCAAGCCAACGAAAGTTTCAGGGTGTTTCCAACAAAAGCATCCTCGATTAAAAGCAAACTCAACAAAAAAATCAGTAATGAAATTGTTAAGGAAGTCGATTCATCCTGCAGAGCCTAAAGAACCGATTCCAAGTCTGGTGCTTTAGTTTCCGTTTTGCTTTTCACCAAAACTACTGCGTGCTAAGTGGTGAGCATATTCTGATGAAGTGAGCTCTATTAGACATATTTATGTTCTGAATACGGGGCAAAGGCAAGGACTTTTGGTGGAATTGTGCAGCCAGAGGTGAGAGCAAAAGGAATATTATTGCAATTATAAAGCCAACAAAGCTTATGATACAGACAAGAGTGAGAAAAATGCAGCAGAGGAGGCATGCTAAAACACTAAGCAAAAATACACTGATCCGACTTTTTAAAGGAAAAGTTGAAGGAAGTTGAAGTGCCAAGAAGAAGAAAGGACAAAAAAGACATGTTGATAATGTAGGTTAATGCAGGTTAAAATGTCACAGCCCATAATAGTGGGTGTTCCAAGAAAAGAAGAACATGTTTTATTTTGTTTTGTTTTTCAAATAATGCTAATAATGAATCAAGAAGAGTCTGTCTTTTGATACTGTTTTAAGTTGAGCAATGACTGGGGAAATATTGTTCTAGAGCCATGTGGTCCCAGTCCAGCCTCGCTGGAATCACTTCTGGAAACCTGTCAAGAATGCAAAATACTGATCGCACCCCAGACCTGTAGATTGAGGCCCAGAAATCTGCAAATCATGAGCCATCCAGGGTTTCTCATGAAGACTCGAGTTTGGATCCCACCGTTCTCCAGGGTGAAGCTGGTGCCTCTGAGCTCCTGAAGCACCCATCAGAATCAGAACTGCTCCTAGAAGCCCTCCAGTGAGCTGTAAATGCTCACTCTGTGACCCAGTGGCTTAACTTTGACCTTGTAATAGGGGCAGGAGGAACCAGGCAGAAGAGGCCTTCCCATTCGCTAGACTACCTTTCCAAAAATCACAGTTCATATGCAGATTTGCTTTCTCATTGAACAGTAATTTGTTCTCTTCATTAATTATTCTAATACTGATAAAAGGCCTGCTTTCTCTGCATTTGAAAATAATGCTATGCCTATATTTGATTACATCAATGTGAGACAAAGACCATAAAGAACACAAACTCCACAGGGAAATCTTGAAAGAGAGGTGTGTTCTAGACCACAAACACTGTGGAAGTTTCTGGACCCTGCTCATAGGCCATAGAAGCCACCATGTCTTTGTTTTGTTTTATTTTGTTTTGTATTCTTTGCAGCACTGGGGATTGAACTCAAGGGGCACTCTATCAGATCATTTTATTTTTTATTTTGAGACTGGGTTACTTGCTAAGTTGTCCAAGCAGGCAACTTATGATCCTCCTGCCCCGACCTATTGAGTCGCTGGGATTACAGGCAAGCAACCACATCCAGCCCACCATGGGCTTTCTAAGGTGAAGTCTTGTAATTACTAAAATAATCATTAATTTTGACTGGGCAGTTGCTGGGGCTTATCATTGTGTTGAGAAAAAATAACCCTTACCAAAGGTCTGTGTAGTTTCCATTATAATTCTCATTTATGCATGGTGAAACTTTAACTTAATAATTTACCCAAGATCGCATATTAAAAAAATAAAACAGTGATAGATTTCCTACCTGGTTCTAATGCCAGATCTCATGTTATAGTTGCTGCCCCAGGGCCCTTGTCTTTCTCTTGATAGCTTCCAGCATCCATCCTGTTCTGGTGTTTTGTTCCCAACCAAAATCCAAAGAAGTAAAATTCATCTAAATCACCTTTTCCCCCCAATCCATTCCTCTGCTTACCCACCCCCAAATTTTATTACCATTACAATAGGGAAAACAGATACCCAAAACTACCAAACACAGGAAGGTAGCATCCTTTAACACACACACACACACACACACACACACACACACACATACACACACATACATACATCTTGCAATTGTGTTTCATAATCCCTAAATTCCGTGCCATATTGCAAGGTAAATCTCAGGGAGTTTCTCCAGACTTTGTACAGTTTGAGAGAAGATAGAATGGAGGAAAATTGGGGCCCTAGAAACAGGCAGGCATTTTCACAATGATACAGTATCATCCTCAACAGCCCTGATCCTCACTCCACCATCAATACCTTCCATCCTCCAACCTCCTCATTCAATTGGACCCCAATTCTCATCAGCTGCACCTTTTAAATAACCCTCTGGTTGCTTCTTCTGGCTTCCACTCCTGCTCCCTGGAGCATCACCTGCTGAGGTTCCTGGATTGCAACCTGAAGGTAATTGGAATACAGAGAGGACTTTATCAAGATAACTGAGTGGCATAATCAGATACGCATCTTAGAACCCTCGGGCATCAACACAGAGGATAGACGGGAAGAAATGAGACCAGAGGCAACACGATGAAGAAGTCCAACATGCATTAAACAGAAAGCACGGGCACACTGACTTTGGATCCAGGAAAGTAACAGAAGCTCATGTGTTGGTTTCTATTCCTATCCTTTGTTTTGTTTTGTTTTTAATTTTAACATATTTTATTAAGGAATTGAGTTATTGTACAATCATAGATGCATTTAAAGTAACAATATGATATGCATATACACTTTTTTATTAGTTGAATATGGAATTACAATTGAGGGGGAATCAATATCAAACAATCAAGAACAAATGTATATTCGCATAGTTAGCCAAGGCTGATGCCATGCCATGGTGTTCCTATCCTTTGTTGGGGGGAGAGGGGACAGTGTCCTTCTACCATTTTGCAAACCCATTCACATTCATTCAATAAACATTGCCTGAGCACTTACCATGCGAGGGGGCTGCTGCTAGGCTATGGCAATGTGCTAGTGAAGAAAAGGAAGGCAAAGTGCTAAGCAGCCAATGCTCTGTGGTGCCAGCTGCCACTACCCCTGCACATAGATGAACACTCTGAAACACTATTTTATTAAAGGAATGAAGAAAAAAAGAATAGTCATGTTTGGGCCACTGATTTGGGGATGAAGATATAGCACCAAGAGGGTGGAAGTAATGAAGATGAACTTCCCCTATCTCCGTCGTGACTGTCTTCCCCCAGACAGAGAAGAAATAATCGCCCATTGACTACCATTAAATAGAGACATATATTCAAATTTTTTAGGCATCCTGACATCCAGCATAGGGTAAGATCAAGAATGAACAGGATGTAAGTCAGTTTCAACTGAGTTAAAAAAAAAAAAAAAAAAAACCAGAGCCTAGCACGGTACACGCCTACAATCCCAGCTTCTCAGGAGTCTCAAGCGGGAGGATTGTAGGTGTCAGACCAGCCTTGGCAACTTAGTGAGGCCTGAATCATTTAGAGAGATGCTGTCTCAAAATAGCAAAAAAAAAAGGATTACAGGGGCTGGAAATGTGGCTCAGTGGTTGCAGTGCTTGCCTGGCTTGCGTGAGGACGTGGGTTTGAACTTCAGCACCACATATACAATCAAGTGTCAGAGCAACGAAAGCTTCATGAAAAACTAAATAAAATCGATTCTCTCTTTCTCTCTCTCACTGCTCCACTCTTAAAAAAAAAAAAAAAAGGACTGGGGATGTGGATGTGGCTTAGTTGCTAATTCAATCTCCAGTATAAAAATAAATAAAGAAGGAAAAAAAGAAAGAGAAATGAAGCATAAAAAACCCTTGGCTCTAAAGAATGGCAAGCAGAAGCCCAGGTGAGAACTTGTCACCTTCAGGAAGGTCACAAGAGCACAGTGCTCAGAGATAGACACGCATCTGATGGAAACCCAGGGTAGACAGTGGATGAAGAACTGCAGATGGAAAACAACCACAACTGCAATGGAACACCAGTCCTGCAGTGAAGGAGCCTAAACTTTATTTCTTACTCTTCTTTCTGCATCCTATATGCTAAGCCCACGAACCAACCCCTCCCAGCCTCCGTGCTCATCTTTAAATTGACATAATATTGCCTGTCCTAATTACTTCAGAAGATAACATGACCAGTCAAAATTAGAATGAAATACTAATAAAATACTAGGCAAGGTAAAACTTTTTTTAATTTTGTCTTTGCCTCATTACACTGTAAAGTAAGCTGCTTTAAGGGGAAGGATATAGGTGTATGGAAGAAAGAGTGGATGAAGAGCTAAACAAAGTGCAGAAAGGAAATTATCATTGTCTACTGCAATATGAGTGCCTAGAAGTAGGGAGCATACCTTAATTTTTATCAGTTTTGTGTCCCCAAAATCCAGTACATAATTTATTATCATTAAATGTTGTTCGGTTTAATGAATGAACACATCAAGTAACAGATTGTTACTAATTCTTCTAGGACTGACTGGAGAACATGTCAGTGGCCTTCCTACCTTTCCATGGGTGGACATACAGAGTCCTAGAACTCATTGACTTATTTTTATTTTAGAAGATTAAAACCAACCCAAATAACGCCTTGACCTTAGTGGATTGTCTCATTTCTTGCTGTTCAAAGGGCTGGGATGTAGCTCAGTGGTAGAGCACTTGCCTAGTGTACTAAGTTCATAATTGTTTATTGCTGGTATATGAAAATATAACTACATATATTAACAGTAAGCATTTAAATTTTTTACAGCAATTTGACAGGATAATTTTTCCATCTATTGAATCTTTTTCTAAAATCACATGTGATTTTGACTTTTAAAAATAACTATAATATTAATTCACTTGATTTTATTTTGCAAGTGTTGGTATATGACAGACTAGGATGAGAGAATAGTCCTTCAGCTTGAGAAGCACTGGCCTGGTTTGTTTCCCTACTGCTGTCATTAACCAGTTTGGTCCCATCATACCAGATGTATAACACCTATAAAATCCTGAATATAGAATATAATATATAATATGATTATATAACACACACTATAAAAATTTAAGAATGTAACTATAATATAATTATCATAATATAGTAATATATAAGGTCTAGATTATGATTTGTGGCTTATTTTAATGCACCTATATGAATTTTTTGAAATATTAACAGAAATGAAAACTTGGCACTTAAGTTAATTTCTCTTCTCAAAAATCATCAGTGGCTATGGGGGGTATCATCTCAGAAGGAGATCTCTGACCTCCATGAGATGTCCATCTAACACAGGAGTTCTTCTGGGGGAAACAGAATCACGGGGAATCCAAGGGGGACATCCATGACACGGCATCAGCCTTGGCTAAGTATTTGTTCTTGATTTTTTGATAGTGATTCCCCCTCAATTATAACTCCATATTCATCTATTAGAAAAAATCATCAATGGCACTCCTAAAGATAACATTGATGCTACGACATTAAGACTTTTTATGACTGCTGTAAATTAAAATTGGTTTAAGAGCAGAAGCAGATCCTGGTTTAAATAGTAGGGTGCTTAGCCCAGTGAGAATAGGGACCCGGTGAGAATGGCGTCATGGAATTAGGTCCAAACAGTCAAGATTTTACCCTAACTCTTCCACCTACTAACGGCATTACTTTGTGTCAGAAACAACTGTTTGAGATGACTTTCTTATAGGTAAAATGGAAATAATTATTTTTATATTAAAGGATTTTGAATTATCCTATATTGTGGTGTTAAATGGCTCTGTCGAGATTGTTTAACACAGGATCGGGTACATAGGAAGAACTTACTCATTTTTGGAATTGTTAACAGCTGAGATTTTGGGCAGATACACTGGGGAAGGAGTCAGCCTAAGAAAGGAATTGGAAAAAGACTAGGGGATCCTGGGGGCAGAAAGTTGCAATGATCCCAGTAGGCTATTTAGTCTCTAATGGTTCTGCCCATGGCTGGTCCAGATCAGTGCTTCCTTGGCTTTAACTTCAAACATATCACTGAGATCTTATGAAACTGTGGGACTGAGCAGATCTGAGGCCTTGGATGATGCATGGATAGCAAGCTTCCAGGTGAGGTGGACACTGCAGGTGCCCAGACCATACGTTCAGTATCAAGACTGGACAAGGGGTTCCAGCGTGAGTAGATAAGAATCAAGTGGTGGAACCACTGAAGTGCAGATTTGAACTCCTTCCCCAGGGTTTCTGGTTTAGTAGGTCTTGGGTGTGGTCTGAAATTTTGCATTTCTAACAAGTTCCACCAGCATTAGGAGATGCTCTTTCTATAGACTTTGAAACCACACTTGAAGAAACTGCTGCCCTGGACTATGAAACAAAAATCGTTGCTTTTTCGTCGATCTTAAACAAATAACATGATTTGCCTCAATTTCCTTTTCTATAAAATAAGGATAAACTGATTTGTATGCTCCCTTCTAGATCTAAAATCTATCTGATCCTATGGTAGTTGTTTCAAAATAAACTAATAAGCAGTGGTAATTGTGAGATCCATGTAAATATATATCTTTTATAATAGTATTTCTTTACCCAACAATGACAAAGGAGATGGACCCAGGAATAGTGTCATAGGAAAGATCAATCATCAGCAATCTTCTTTGCCTTACTGGGATATAGTTTGGGGTTGATTCTTCTTATTTATTTACTCATTTATTTTTATGATTTTCAGAACCTGGAAATCACAGTACTTCTGCCTGTATCCCTTGTGCACATCCCAACGGGGGGCTTTCCTTTTTATGACTGGGTGTATTCCAGGATGGTCTTAACATCATCATTTAGAAATCAGAACCTATATGGAGCATTTGGTGTGGATCATCTCAGTTCTGCAAATATGCGTAGTGGTGATTAATCTTATTAAACTAATTAGAAAACTAAGGCTCAGAGATTTTGAGCAAGTTACCCAGTTTACCAAAAGTGGTAGTGATGGGGCTGGAGTAGTAGCTCAGCAGTTACAGTGCTTGCCTGGCATGCACAAGTACGTGAGTTCAAACCCCAGCACCACATATACAACAAAGTCTTGGAGCAAAAAAAGCCACATGAAAAACTAAATAAAAATTGATTTTTCTCTCTCTCTCTCTGACAAAAAAAAAAAAAAAAAAAAAGTGGTAGTGATGGACCAAACATGAATGCCCAGCCCAGGCAGGACAGAGCCAGAGCTCTTAACCAAAGAGCTATGACCCATGCAGAACAAAGAAAAATAGGGAGGAAGGGAGGCTGCCAGACACTTTGGGGGTCAACATTTGGACGACTGATCATCCTATGTTCCCAGGTCTCAGTCCCTGATAATGGAGGATAATGACATTGTAAAAAACTATGTTTGAAAGGTGCCAATCACAAGAATACACACTCAGTGCTTCAGGTATATCTGAAATTCAAGAATATTCAAATCTAACCTACAGTGACAGAAGTTAGAAGAGTGATTAACTCTGTGGAGAATGAAATGGATGGGGGCAGCAGGAAACTTTCTGGGGCAGTAAAAATATTGATTTGGGTACTGATACTTTTGCAAAAATTCACTGAGTTATACATGTAAGGTTTGGGCCTTTTAGGACACGTTAGTTCTACTGCAATAAAAAAAATTCATCTGGGATCAAAATATATACAAATGTGCATGTGCCTGCCTTTTCTAAAAAATAGCCAACCATGTACTCGTAACTCTTCATTTAATTTCTAAAGGTTGGCCAGAACTTACCACCCCATTTCATAGACAGATTAAGTAAGGCAAAGAGAGAAATCTACAGCATGTGATGACTTTTCTAGTTCTCAGTGTTTTTCACTACCTTGTATTAAGGAGAGACAATGCAAGTTTTCACACATTAGGCCAGATACATTTGTAAAAGGACAGAATTAGGTATGAAGTGTATCATTCCAAACCATAAATTATATTAATTTCAACAGCATGTGCTTTTATGTACTGCATCCAGGATAATTCTAATGGGATCATAATTTTTTTCAGTGAAACTGCTTCATATTCAGCTCACCTGTACTTTTCTAATCTGTTTGTGTCCCCTTATTTCTTTGTTAGATAATGGAAGGTAATTCCCAGAGAATCCCATTTGCTATGCCCATCCATTCCTAAGGTCACTTCATTTAGCATCCTTGTTAAGTACCACTCTAAAGTTTAATAATTTCGCTGGCACCAGTGTTCCCCCATTCTTCCCCCAATGTAGCTTGAGTAATTTATTCTTGTTACAACTCATCCCTCTTCATCTGCCCATAAACTGCAGTCATGATATTTCATGATATTGCTGGTACCATATAATTTACAAACGGCCTCACATACCTAAAGGTCTGTTTAGAAAGAAAGAATAAATTGTTGCAGAGAAAGCTCAGTGAAACAAGTGGAATAGGGAAGTTCATTAGAGACGGCTCAAAGAAAGAGATTTTTATAGTGGTAGTTTCTTATTCTTAGACAAGGAGCAGCCACTTGCAGGGGGAAATAAAGCAGGCAGTTATTTTGTGTTCCTAATTAAATTGTTTGTCGCTAGCGGCAAAACAAAATCTGCCACTATTAAACAGGCAACATCAAGGTAACCAGCATTGGCATGCTAAACATATTTCAGTGCAAAGATTAATAAGAACCATTCTCTAAGAAAGAACAGCAAACCTAAACAAACAAATACATGCCTAGCATACCTTTGAAGCACTTTTTTGTGTATGAGAGGTCTGCTTTGAATGCTGAAATCAGTAAAAGCCTAGAATTCACAGAAGGCAACATTTTTAACCTGCCCCACCATATCCAGGTGTCAAGGCAATTCTGCATAGTCCGTAATTCTGCAAGCTACAGAACAAGAATCTGCTTCCTCTCCCCACTCCCTTGATGTACAGTTCCCATTAAATGTAACAGGACTTACAAACCATAAGGGAAAAAACCACATCTGTCTCCTCTGCTACATTACAATTGAGAATTGAATTTTCTATTTTTGCTGCCTGGGGTATGAGAGAAAAAGAAAAAAAAAGCATGATCTCTAACCATACTGGAAAAATAAGCATCTTCATTAACTGTACACTCTTCCTTTTCCTCTTCTGCTGGGGGATCATGCAATGCTAGTGTTAGTTTAAAATATTTGTAAGTTTATAGTTCTTCAAGAAACTGATAAAACTGTTGCAAGTGTAGCAGAGCATTGAGAGAGATTCTCTAGCAAAGATTCTTGAACTGATGGCTTTCTACTCATCATAAATGAGAATTAAGGAACAAAAAATGATGAGGTTTAAACGTGATTTAAAGATTCTTATTTTGACACATTTAGGCACTTTAAGAGTTAAATAATTCCCCAACCCCTTAAAACTGCAGAATCAAGTTGGGGGGTGGGGAGATGTTGTTCCCTAAAAAGGTTTACTTCCTAATGCCTGATTTCTATGTTCAGATAAATGGTAAGCACTCCATCCCCGAATCAAGCCAATACACAACAACAAAAACTCACATTAACATAGGAACCCCCTGGTGCTTGAAGCTGAAACTCATGACAGGATCTCACACACTCTCAAGTCTGGTGTCATTTTTCCTTAATATAAGGGATGAGTAAGATAGGGCTGAGAAATGTCGTCTCTGCTGGCAGAAAAGAGAATGGGATCAGCTACTTTTAAGAACACATTAAAAGCCTGTGTAATAACTTCAGAAACCTTGATGTGATTGAAGGTTAGTACATTTTGGGAGATCTCTCTTTAAAATGGTTTTGTACTATTCTTTGATAAGCCACTCTTGCCAGCTCAGTATGCTAATGCGGGCTGGTATTTTTCCTGGCTGAGCAAATGACATCACACAAGTTGCATACACAATGGCAAATACAGAGGCATGGGCATCAGTGGTCAGGGAAAGAATGCCATCATGCAAAGCTCCCACTGGCTAGACAGCTTGCATTTTCTGGGTGTTGGCTATTTATCCGTATTTAAAGAAAGACAGTATCTTTCTTCAAGATTCTAGAAATTAACATAGGGTTGCTTTGTTTCTTGCAGGAGAAATATGATTGTCAATATTACTTCTCTCTGCATTCGTAAAATGTTGATTTTAAGAACATGAATCGTGATCCACACATATTACATCTTGGTTTGTTAGCTGTTTCACATTTAAAATACGTTCACAAAGATGTGTATGGATGATTCAATGTATGATTTAATAATCAGCCCCGTGTGTGTGCTATTGAAAGACACAGTAGTTAGGAAATACAGTATATTCCTGTTTTCCTAAGAAAATTAGGGAGTGCATTTAATTAATGCTGAAATGCAGTAGAATTCCTATGGAAGTACTTATGACATCCACATGAATACCAAATGAGTTCATTATGATCTGTGTTATTACAATGAATACCAAATGAATTAATAATGCTAAAACACTCAAAATGAAGTGTTACCAAGTGTTGTGGTATAACAAATATGGTTAAATATTATGTGATTAAAGTTATTATAAGCTGAGTCTCAATCAAAAGAAAGCAAAATTCCATCTTTATTGCAGGGACTGAAGAGTGGAATCAAACTGTTGTTTCTAAGGGTTGTGATTCTTAACTTTGAAGGGTCCCTTAAAGTCTTTCTTAAAATACTATAATCATTTAAATTACCCTGGTTCAAAGTGGCTGGTTGGGGGTGGCTGGAATGATGGGAGAGGGTGGGAAGTAGGTCTGTTGGTGGAGGGAGCAATGAATATACCTCAAGAATACAGCCAACTTGGAAGTGGAAACATGATTTTTCCATAGTTTGCATGTTAAAAAATGGAGTAATTATTCTTCTCTAATGGCAAGCTTATTAGAATAATGTTTAATATGTATTTCAAGATAATGAATCAATGATAAATAAGAAGTTTCTTCAGATTTCAAGCTAAAGTCCATACCATTTTCTAAAATAAATTATTTTTTAATAAGATGTCCCAACTGCATTTGTGTAAATTATCGCCACACATTCTGTTGTAGGAAGCTGGACTCTGCGTCTGCATTGTATTATTTATGCACTTAGATGTAAATACATCGTAACAATTCATATCTATTATAGATTTAGTAAGACATGAAGGCATAAGTGGATTTAATCAGACATGTAATTATTTTTATGCCTCCAACTCAAAAATATGGGTAAATGAATTTATGGTTATTTGGCAATCAGTGGAAACGGTCTTTATAAATGTTGAAACAGCTGCTGGCAAATATATTTGCAAAAGAAAGAAAAAGGCTCTTATCTTCCAGTCGGGTAAATGATAAAGGAATTACTGTTAGCTGGAATGCAGTATCCTAGCTGTTAAATATTTGCTTCATCATCCTTAATATTACACAAACATACATTTAACACAAGAAGACCTTGCATTCCTTTCCTTCTGTGATAATGGAGCACATTTTCTCATAAGAGGATTTTTAGAACACATCTGTATTTTAAAATGCTCTTTTCTCCTAGGTCTGAGCAGTTGCCGTCATGCTGTTTGACTTTCATATTTCCATTTATTCTATTATTTGTGGTATCATTCCAGTTCTTGAGATAGAACACTCTCATTTAAAATAATAGGCCATCATAATGAACACACTTCTGTCAAATACGTTGATTCTGGTGTCTATTAGGATTTCTCACTGTTGCTTTCACAATGGCTTTCAGACATTTGTAAAACTTTTCTGCCACAGAGAGTAAATGCAATTCTTGTAGCACCTGGTTATGATTACTTCGTTGTGTTGAAGCATCTAATAAATTACACATCAGTAAATGTAGATCTTGGACAAATACCCCAAGAAAATCTAATTTTCTTGAAGTGCATCTTTTTTCATTCTTTCAAGTTTTCAATTTAAATTTAGTACCTTTGACTGGTGAAAAAATTAATAGCACCAGTACCTGAAATCTTCTCTATAACCTGTGGCAGAGAAAAAGCTTCCTAGAATCTTCTTAATGTGTCAATTACGACCCAGATAGATTACCATAGGAGGAATTATTTCATTTTTCTTGGATCAAATCTAAAACAGCTATAATATATTTAAGTAGTATTGAAGCAGGCACACTAGACTCCCTGCATGGTGCTAGGACAGGCAACATAAATAAAGCTGTCATGCTGTCCACAAGGTGAGCTTGTATTTGAGCATGCATCTTGATTTTATGCATATGAGGATTTCCAACACTAACCGTTTGGGTGATACTCAAATAATAACACACCACTGACTCAAAAGTCACTTGCATCCGACTTTTGTAAATCACGGGGTTCTCTTTCATTCACGTATGTTGTTTCAATGATCAGTAGCATTTCCAATAAATTATACACTGACCAGTTGGAAGAGCTTCTGCCTGTTATTGGCGCAAACTCTGCAAACCTGAGCAGTTGGATGCTTCGCTCCCAGCCAGGAGCCCCCTAACGCAGCAGAGATCCTTGGCAAACGACAGAGTGCCCTCTGTTGATGGAAAGCTTAAGGCGCAGCGGAGGATGCTCCAGAGGCTTCCTACCAGTGGTTGCAATGCTGCAATTAACCCGCACATATTGGTGATACAAAATTTCCATTTTAAACTATAAAAATATTGCTTTAATGGAATTGAGAGAGTGTACATTACTGCAAATTCTGAGACAACCGTAAGACTATATGTATTTCGAGATGTACACAACACGAACATGCTAGTTATTCGGTTTCTACCTACCTGCAAATGCTAGGTAAGATGACTTCTTTTTTACTCTCTGCAGATACAGATTCACCTACAATGCATGTATTTCCGTTCATATGGAATCAGCAGAAAACTTGCTGTGAACAATGATGATAAATGCTCAGGATCCATAAATTTATATAACCCTTAAAATGAAAAACTAACAACTCAACAGAACACAGAGATTTCTAGTCCCTCAGGCTCAAGGGTGAAATAAACAGAAAGCAAAACCGCAGTGATCAGCCTTTAGCATCAGGGTTATGTCTGCAGGGTGAGGGAAAATGGATGGCCTGGCTTGAATTATCACTTTCAAACTAAGTTCCAGCAAGTCATCCAGAAAACAGTAAATACGATTTAAAAGCAGATATTGCTTAATGAGCACTCACCTCTTCACTTCTACCTTTTATTGGGGATCAAATCTCACAGAAACTGCACCCTTACATTTTAAGACCACTTCATATGTTAATGAGTTTAAAAGCAAATGTGAAAAAACCTTGCTACCTCACACCAAAATATTTGCAGTTAACAATTTTAAATGTGTAACTTTCTTGACTGTTTTGGAGAAACACACTTCGGTTGTTGTTGCATGTTTCAGATGTTTCTGCCGAGAGATTCCAGTGCTCCACTAAGCCAGCTGCTCTGTTACTTAAACCCAAGTATTTGCAGTGGAAGAATTAACCTAACGTCGCGATTCCATTGCAATCTCCAATTCCTTTGTTTCAAGGTGTCTTTCCTTCCTTTGTAATTTTCCATTTGCAAATTCTAGATGAATTTGAGAAAGGGGGAAAAAAAATCTGTATGCCATTATCAAGAAACAGTATTGCCGCGGAGGAAAGGAGAATTTTTAGATTTGTTGCTGGTGTTGATGAAATCAGCCAGATAAATTGTGCAGTACTTTTTCATTTTCCTTATAGAGGCCCTAATATTTTTTAAAGCGGTTGGCCAGTATTTTTTAACTTATACATATCCTTTCTTTAGCTATTTGAAAGAACTTTGTTAATGTGAATTCAAACTCTATTTACAAGATTTGTTTGCGTAAGGATGAGATGTATGCTAAGGAAATAATTCAAAACCTGAGTTGGAATTCACACCTAGAGCTAATGGGCTGCCAAAATGGAACTTGTGCTGGCTCAGAGGCTATTAGCATATTCAATTCAAGGAACTCAATGAAAACCGGAAAAATTCAGTTAGTTCACATGCTAAGGTTTCAGCTGGAACCTCTGTATTAAAGGGGAATTGCAAACAGAGGAAACTGAGATCCTGTTGTATTACAGGGTTGGCAATGAAGTTACAGGATTTCAAAGTGTTTTATCAATACTCCCTAAAGATTCTTTCCTGTACTGCACTCATCTTAGCTCATATACTTTGATGTAATATTTTAAAACATTTTTTCTGAATCAATATAATCTTTTAAAATCAGAAATACAATTATTTCTATTGCTTTTCTCAAACAATAAAATTACATTTAAATATTGACAAGGAGCAAAACTTAAGTATAGTAGGCATTTTGTTTTTTCCATTATTGTAAACAAGTAAAAATTATCAAAATATCAACATTTCAAAAATGAAAAGGAAGCTCCAGCAATTGTATTCTTGCTTTCTACCCCTTTATTTGAAACCTAAAAATATAATAAATTGATACATAAGTGAAAAATCCATTTTAGAAAACAGAATTTAATTCAACATGTTATAACTTGCTTTTACGTTAATAAAGAGTAGCCTTTTTAAAGTATCCCCTTTTGTGAATAATTTTGTTTTTCCATGAATTGTAAGATAATCTCATGGCACTGCTGTATTTTACAAAGCAATTCAGTTTAAAGAGGTGCTAAATATTTTAGAAACAGCCCACCAGAGGGCAGTCAGCTTTTAGTCTAACATGTTTGAAAGATAAATTTATTTATATAGTTGAAATTTAAATGAAACACCTATTTGAATTCCATTATTTTTTTTGCATCTAGGAGTTGAGCAAAATAATCATGAATTAAGACTGGGAAGTCAGGTTTCAACCACTTTCATTAAAAATCTCCAAAAAAAAATAGCAATTATGAATTTTGCACTTCAGTATGCCCTTACATTCAATTTTTTATTGCGATATTTATGTTTGTTATAAACTAGATTTATTTTAATTTGAGATGCTTTGAGGTAGTAATATTTTCATTCAATAGAGACTTTGGGGA
Organism: Aplodontia rufa; assembly: GCA_004027875.1. Lineage (NCBI taxonomy): Eukaryota > Metazoa > Chordata > Mammalia > Rodentia > Aplodontiidae > Aplodontia > Aplodontia rufa. The sequence goes on from PVKS010010844.1 coordinate 48,954, forward strand.
AAGTCCCCACTGAGAAAAAGACGAGACAATTTTCTAGCTCACCTCTGCCTCTCTATTTTTAGTATTTCCAAAATTAATCTACTCTGGGTTTTAATAGTAAATTGTGCGCTTAATATTATATATTGTACAAAACACACAAAGCAAATTTTGGAGCATGTGGTTGGGGCTTGGAGAATCTGTGGTTTGCTGCCTTATGCAGACTCCATGGATGTCAAGCACTACAGGTCCTCTAGCCGTCTCAATCTTAGAGATCGTGTTATCCCTTTAGAAGAGGATTAAAAGAATACTGATGTGTTTGCATGTGTAGATTGTTTAAAATAAGAAAAACCCATCAAAGTTTGGACAATATTTTGTTCTTGCTGTTGTAACTATGATTAATACAAAACTCTGGTTGTCACAATTCTGAACCCTAGGAATAAAAGACTCCTTCTAGAGCCTGCAAAAGAGGCTTTAGTGATGACAATTCCTTATGAGGGCTTACATGCTTTCAGATACTTGCTTGTTACGTCTCTTATAATAGTTCTGCAATTCAAAGACCCAAGTGAAATGACATGGTCAAGATAATAAAACTGAGACTTACACCTTTTCATTTTCTTTTCATTAACTTGCCTTGGAAATCAGAAGCCAAGGAAGAAGCAAGATATAAAAACTCCATAAGATAATACTGCAATCAGCATCAAGATAAACATTATGAACATTATGATGTATATGTTTCCAGATTTTTTCCTGTGCACACACAAAGCACATTGACAACAGCATAATCAGTTACTATTGATCTGAACATGCCATCCCATAGTCTCTTCTACTCACACGATTTAAAAAATACCATGGACATTTTTTTCGTATCAGTACTTGTAGATGATAAGGGCTAACATCTGTTGAGTACTCACCTCGTGCTGGCACCTAAGCATTTTCCCACAGCATTAACTCACAGCATCCCTATAAAATAGGTACTATTATTTGCCCCGTTTTTCAGAAAAGGAAAGAGTCTAACTACGGGATAACATACAGATCCCATATCTTAATCTTTTGACTTTTTAAGGGCTGTATAGGATTCTGATGTAGGGATGTACCATGCTTCATTTCACCATTTCCCGCTGGTGGGTGGCTCCATCTTTATGTAAAGGATAGCTCTTAGGACAATGCCAGCAGCAAACACACTTTAAGTCATCCTCAACTTTTCTTCTCATGCCACCTTCTTCATACTCCCCTCTCCCCAGCCCTTCTCTCCTAAAACATCAGTCCATTCTGTGCTTGAGTGCTTCTGAACCTATGCCACCCAGATGCAATAGCTCCAACTTAGGAGTGACACACCGGAGTCCACGCCTGGTCTCTGCTCTGTGTTAGCTGAATGACTGGGGGCACTACTTACTCTCCCCAGACCACATTTTCCTTTTCAGCAAATTGAGGATTAGTATCTGCCTCACAGACCTGTTTGTGAGTCTTAAATACAATGGTGTATGCAAAGTACCTAACAGTAAGTTCTTAATAAATTTGGGAGGGAAGTACAAAGCGAGATAGACTTCTGTGTCTAAGAACTTTGAGAAGTTGAAGTTATATTTTCCTTATCTTACCCCACACGTATGAAAAGAAAACTGAAATGGATCCCTTTCTTGAATACATTTGAATAGGTATTGTTAGGTGAAACAATTTTAAAGGAAGATCAAACAAACAGTTCTCAAAGTGGTTTTTTTTTTTTGCACCACCCAATTCAATAAATCCTTCAGAGAGGAGCTTGTGGTTGAAGGCATGAACATGAGTACTAATGAGTGACCCATATAGGTGTCCAAAGGTCGCCATTTGTTCTTGAGAGATCCTTGAGCTGACACCTAAAATGACCTTTGTTTGATACTTGTCCTTTGGAATTTTTTTTGGTCATGATTTGGTAATGTGCTCTCCCTGGATGCACCTAGAATTGTATCATTCCTACCCAGTTACATAATTAGCAGAGTGAAAAAGTTGATCTTTTTGAACTAGAGAGCTCTGATTTCTCACAAGCGTTATCTCGTGTACTTTTTTTTTTTTTTAAGAAACTTTGTTATCTGGAATTTAATAGATATGGCAATTTGGGACTGGAGCAGTGGCTCAGTGGTTAAGGTGCTATCCCTGGCATGCGCGAGTACGTGGGTTCAAACCCCAGCACCCACATACACAACTAAGTGTCAGAGCAACGAAAGCCATGTGAAAAACTCAATAAAAATAGATTCTCTCTCTCTCTCTCTCTCTCTCTCTCTCTCGCTGTCCTTCTCTCAAAAAAAAAATATATATATATATATATATATATCAATAGGTGAAAGAGACTTGCCCAATAGTGCAATTCCCAGAGTGACAGGGCTGATACCAGAACCAGGTCTTTTGACTCCCAAGTTTAGTACTTTTTCACTGATCCAAGAGCTGCTCACCCTACACATTTTCCAAAAGCAACAACTAATGCAAATCCTAATAGGGCCCAGGATAATGCAAGGAAGTCCATGATAATGACCTACTTGCTTACTCCACTGGAGATGGTCGAAGGCACTAAAACACAAATCAAAACTGACATTTATAACTCCTGTTTTTACTGCCTGCACTTCAGAAAGTGATAAGTATCAATTCAGCTACTGGTGCTTAGGGGGAAGAAAAATCCTGAAGTAAAATAATTGGTCACACTTTTTTTTTTTTGTCAGTATTTTAACCCTTGGACTTAAATTGAAAATGTTTAAAAGGCTCCAAATGTCACAGTCAAGAACTGCATCCAATTATTAACCTATTAAGAAAAATTAACTCTGAGTAGAAGCCAAACAAAAGCCATAGGAGATATTCCTATAGAGTTTCCCACTTCGTACTTTGGTTGCAGAGTAGAAGTGTTTCCTCTTCTAATCACTCAGCATTTAAATTTTATTTTACCTTTTGAGAGATGGTTAATTTTTTGTACTTAGTTTACATGATTCTTTTTCTTCTTCTCCTTCTCCTCGTTTATCTCTTCCTCTGCCCCTCCCCCTTTTTTTTCCTTCTCCTTCTTTCTATGCTGAGGATTGAACCTTGTACCTCAGGCAAGGTAGGCAAATATACTCCCTGAGCTACATCCACAGTCCTTTAAAGTATCTCACTAAGTTCCCCAGCTACCCTTCAACTTGTGACCCTCCTGCCTCAGCCTCCAAAATTGCCAGGATTACAGGCACATGCTACAACTCCCAGTTTAGTTTACAACTTTCTAGAGCCAAATGACTTCCTCTTTTTAAGGCAAAATGAAACAAATTTTATTTCATAGAGTATCAATCAGGATAAGCTAAATTATAATTTAAAAGAAAGTAATCCTCAAATCTCAGTACACAGATTAATTGCTCACTCACAGAACACTTCCATCCCCAACTGGCGGGGAACTCTGCTTCATGAGATCCTCACCCTCATGAACAGCCACTAGCTGGAATACTCTGGTCACCATGGCTGAGGGGACATAGGTTCTGGAGGAATTCACAGCAGCAACGCTTTTCCATGACATGTGTTACCTTCGAATTCTCTTGTAAGATCTAGTAACATGGCCTTATCCTACCCCACCACAAGAGGGCCAGGAAGTGCAGTCCCACCAGAGCAGAAAGTCAGAAATGCTCCCTCTCCTCTCTGTTCATTGCTGGTGCTGTAGGGAAGAGGTTTGCATTTTAGATAGAAAGAAAAAAAAATTCTCTTTTCAAGATTTTCTGTTATTCTGGCTCTCATCTTTTGCACACTCTTCCGCACACACAAGAAATAGTTTAAATATTATAAGATGTGTAAGGAAGTTTGGAATACGGGAACACAAATTTTGAGCCATTAATGGCTCACTACTCATTCATCACATGCCGTCCCCAAACCCCTGCTTCCTCCATGTACCTGTTCACCTGCAGATGCTGACTGAGCAACAGAGCATGAGGAACCAGCGCAAAGCCGCCGTTTCACTCTGGAGCTGACACTGGACAAAGACAACCAGTCCTGCAACACCATGCAGGTGGCAGAGGAAGGAGAAGGTTATGGAAACTCGGTATAGGGCACCGATCCGGTTCAGGCATCAGGGGGGCTTCATGGAGGATGGCACTTCTAGGCTGACACTGGACGGAGGAGGGGCTGCATCTTCTGCGTTAGCTTTGGGCTGTTTTCCCCTTCGCTTTGTTGTTTCGCCATAGAAAAGCCTAGTTGGGCCAGCTTTGTGTATTGCTTCACAGAAAAGTAGGTCTTTAAGTTGTTACTTTTTATATCAGGGAAATCATCCTAACAAGTTGTTATTTCCAATAAAACATCATATGAGCAAAATTTGCAAATGTAGAATTTTATGGTGCTGGTACAGAAAGCATATGTTAACTAAGAACAAGCTTGTATTTTTACTTCTCAGTATTTTAGTGCCTTAGCCAGGCTGTCAGCAAACTATATAAATTTTAAGCATTAAGAGGTACAAATCAACTCACTAAAATATGTCAGAGCTTTCAGCATTAATCAAATTTGATGTATGTAACCTACAGGGGAAAAAATATTTGTGACAGAAACTCAAAAATAATTGAATAAGCATAATATTAACTAGTATGAATTTGAGTTATTACTTCAGCGTAAATGAAAAGAAAAAGAGCAGGAATGCAAACTTCCTGTTGTACTTGCACACTGCTTTGTGTTATAAATTTTCTACATGCTATGGAGAAATTAAACAGTGTACTACTTGTGAAAAGGACTTTAATCTAATTGGACAGGTTCAAGTTATGTCAAAAATATTATTTCAAAGCTATTTTAGTTCCTTTAAAGGATAGTTTAAAATTTAACACTCAATTCCAATTTTTTTAATTCTTTAAATTTTTTACTAAAAGAAGGGATAATTCCCTAATTTGATTAATGAGTCTCTCTCTTTGGCCGAGAGGCAACATTGTGTGTGAAAATGAAACACCAGAGGTATTCCTAATAAGATTCAAAAACAAGAAAAAAGGAAAAGCATCTCCCATCACAAATATTAATTTCCTGTCCAATTTGTCAGATATGAAGTACAAGTAAGTGGCATACATATTGAAAAGGGAGCAGAGCTATCATTTTTTATCAATAAAAATATATAGTTAGTCCACAAAAATCTCTTATAATCATTAAATTTTTTCTGATAAGAGAGAGGAGGGAATATGTTAGTGCATTTTCAGAGTAATTATAAATGTCATAAATAAATATGCAGAATCAACCTCTATTTTAAATAAATATTAAAATGTAAAAAATATGAAAACCTAAGGTTAATATGCTCATAATTATAGCAGCACATCACACCCAGAAGGAAAGAAAGAAGAGAAAATATGCAGCAATTCTTAGAAGGAAACTGAAAATCTCCTTTCCCAGATTTTAGAAGGTTTGCCTGCATAAAAACCTGAACAGGATGAAGATGTCAGTTCATCCCAAACTGATTTATAAGGTTGAAGATATTCCAGTTGCAATATAGTCTTTTACTGGATTCTTTGAATTCTCTTAGTTCTCCCTACCTCTACTGGATTAGAAGTTATATTCATTACACTGTGTTCCTCTAGTATTTTTCCTGAAATTTTTAACAAAACAATGTAAATACATTTATTCTTATGATTGAAGCTAATCTTCTTTCTTTCTTTTTTCCTTTCTTCCTTCCTTCCTGTGCTGGAGACTGAACTCAGGGCCTTGCTCATATAAGGCAAACATTTCACTTCTGAACTACACTTCTGAACATTCCCAGTTCTCAAAACTTTCTTTATAACCTCTCCCCCAAGAGTGCTTCATGTGCCCTCCCACCCCGAAATCACCAACAATCCATGTGTTCAACTGAAATTATCTGAAAATTTAGTTCTATATTTTTTTTCAGAAAGGTTTTTTTGGGGGTTGTTTTATTTTGTTTGTAGTGGAAATTGAACCCAGAGATGCTCTACCACTGGGCCACATTCCCACCCCTTTTTATTTATTTATTTTTTTTTAATTTTGAGACAGGATCTTGCTCAATTGCTGAGGCCAACCTTAAACTTGCAATCCTCCTGCCTCTGCCAGACATGCACCACGGCACCCAGCTCAGAAAGCTTTAAAATCAACTTCCCAGACACTTTATTTAAACTTAACTACAAATTTTACTCGTGTCTTTATTCATAACTGATTCCTGTGAAATACAAGCAGAAATGTTATTGGGCTCAGTGGTAGAGCACTTGCCCAGAGGCATGAGGCTCAGGGTTCCATCGCCAGTACCATAAACACAAAGTTACTCTTCAACTCTTCCCAGATTTCTGCATGTCTCCCACTCAGCCTACCTCCCACCCCTACTTCTTTTTTCTTTTTTAGAGAAAAGGACAGAGAAAGAGGGAGAGAGAGAGAATCAATTTTTATTGAGCTTTTCACATGGCTTTCATTGCTCTGACATTTAGTTGTGTATGTGGGTTGCTGGGGTTTGAACCCATGTACTTGAGCATGCCAGGTAAGCGCCATAACCACCAAGCCACCTCTCCAGCCCCCTCCACCCCTACTTCTAAAAGGTTGTTCCATCCTTCCAACTGTGTTCCTGATGCCAGTTGATAGCCAGCTGCAGGGAAATGGGCAAGTTAGAAAATATAAACATGTGCTAGCCTGCTTGCTAATTTACATTGTAAAATGTAAGAAATTACTCTGCAAAGAAGGGGGAAAGAAAGGAATTTGAATAGATGGGGGCATGGATATAGTGTGAAAAGAAAAACACTTTGAAAATAACAAAGGAAAAAGAGGAAGGTCTGGGGGCAACTGGCATATGTGGGAGTTCATAAAAGTCATATTTTAAGGAATTCTGCAATGTATAATAATTTAATTCCCCTTGGGCATTTTCTCAAGAAATTTCAGAAAAGATTTTGGGTACTTTAATTTTTTTCTATCTATTCATTGGCTTGTTTGTTTTACTATTGTATCTTTGAATTTAACTCCTTGCAACATACATAGGGTGCCTCAACTTTGCATGGATCATATTTATATATTATTCTGTGTATTCTTCAAAAAAACCAGACCCAGACAGAAAATTTGAGTTCCTTTGGCACCTGAATAGATATACAAGACTTCAATTAATAGATCACATACTTTTTGTTTTATAACACATTATCTCAAAACTTAGAGGTTTAAAACTACGAACAGTTGTTTATCATGATTCCTGCCGGACATTTCATCCAGTCTGGGTTGGCTTGACTGGCCCAACCTCATACAGTAGCAGAAGGATTCCCAAAAGCCTCTGCTCGAGTTACACTTGTTTTTGTCCCACTGGCCAAAACAAGTCACCTGGCCAAGCTCAGAATTAGTGTGGGAAGTGGAATCTACTCCTTGACGGGAACAGCTGCAAATCACATTTCAAAGTGGCATGCCTAGAGAGAGGGATGATCAATGACCCTTCATACAATCTTACTAACAAGTTCTCCCACTCAGAATGGCAGAGTGCACAAACGGCCAGCCATGGGGAAGAGAAATGACATCAGGTCGGGGACCAACTATCCCAACTTGCCCAGCCTGAGGCATTTCTAGGACCATGGCATTTTTTCATGATAAAACTGGGGCAGTCGTAGGCAACCAGAATGGTAGATCATCCTAGGATAAGTGGCATTAATTGAAAATAGCCACAGTGGAAATTATTTTGGAAATTATCTGGGGACATCTTTAAATGTCTAGGAAAGTCCTTCATTTTTATTTGTTTTTGTTTGTTCGTTTCTTGTTTCCAAATATCCAGCTTGCTGAGGACAGGCACTCAGAGATCTTTCCTACCTGTATACACATGTATCCTCACATATAGAGTCAAAAAATGTATATGACTCAGTGGAAAAAAAAGAGTCAGATTTCCCAGCAGCTGCAGAATATGCCTAGAAGTAGGAGTAGGAGTTGGAGAGAAGCTGCCAGCATTGCTTCCTCCTTGGGATTTTTAGGCAAGTTATTTGGAAGAAATTGTCCACAAGTTCTAATTTAGACTCTTTTTGCCTCATTCTGAAACCTGGGCCTGCATTTCCCAAGTGCCCTCCTCTAGTGGGAAGAGTCATCAGAATCATTGAGACAACCTCTGCATCAATTCCCAGGGCGCAAACCAGACCTATTGAATCAGAGGAGGCTCTGGGATCATAGTTTTTTGTTTGCTTGTTTTTTTGTTTTGTTTTTGTTTTTCTTGTCCCAAGCAGGGATTGAATTGAATCCAGAGGTTCTTAACCACAGGGCCACATCCCCAGCCCTTTTTATTTTTTTAATTTGAGACCAGGTCTCACTAAGTTGCTTAGGGCCTTGCTTAGTTGCTAAGGCTGGCTTTCAGCAGGGAATCCTCCTGCCTCAGCCTCCCCAACCACTGGGATCACAGGCGTGCACCTTCATGCCCTGCTGGTAACGTGTATTTTTTTAAAAGATGAATTCTAAGTGGTTAACTGATGTTTAAAAAGATGGTTATGTCTTTAGTAGTTGAGATCATTTAAACTAATACAAAAACAAAAAGAACAGGCGAACAAAGACTTAAAAAAGTAAAGTAGCTGCAGACGGTCAGGATATGGGAAAATGAGCACATTCAGACACTCCCAGGGTGAATGTGCATTACCACCGTCTTTTTAGAAAGAAATGCAGCAGTGTCTACTAAAAAACACATATGCTTCTGGATCCAGAAGTCCTACTGTTTAAAAGGATTCTACAGACACTAACCAGTGGTGTTTCATTTCAACATTCTATGATGTGGACTGCAGCATTATTTGCAGTAATGAAAAACTAGAAACAGCATGAATTCCACTAACAGTAAAATGCTTGCAAAACACTTAAAACACACATTTTATAGAATATTAAGCTTCTACTAAAAGGAATAAATCGATCTGTATAAATTGGTCTGGAATGTCTATGACAATGTTACACGAGAAAAGGAATATGTAACCAATAGTCCATTTTGTAAAACAAAAAAAATTCCATAGAACCCTCTAAGTCCTTGTATATTTGTATGTATAAAATTGTTCCTACTCGGGAGAGATGCAAAAAGGATAAACACAGGCCGTTACCATCGGTTCTCCCTGGAGGTGGAGACTCAGGAGAATCAGGCTGAAGAGGAGGGGCATTCTTCCTATTTATATCTTTGCTTTATCTCATGGACTAATACCTGTTACTTTGTTGATGTGTGAAATGGAAACTGATAAAAATGTATATAATCATTTCCTGTTGTCACTCTAATCAATCACTGCCTACTTTGTAGCTTAAAACAACACAAAATTTATTCTCTTAAGATTATGCACATGAGAAGTGTAAACAGAGAAGGCAGTTTACACACATAGATTTTAGCTGCTTTTGTCACCAGAAAAGTAACTATGTGAGCTAGAAGTGTGTTGCTTTGTTTCACTATAGTAACCTTTTTATGATCTATTTGTATTGCTTAGTATCCTGCCAATTTTTTTTTCACATTTATCAGAAGTATATAGCCATACAGGATACAGATGAGGGGGAAACATTGTCAAAACAGTAGCAATCAATGTGTATAAGCTTTGTTATCCAGGGGTAATGCCAACGCATAGATAAACTACTATGGGTTTCACGTGTTGCAGTTTCCCCCAGAAGAACTCATGTGTTAAATGGGTATCTAGTGTATGAATAACATCGGCTTCTGGGATGGTTCCCCCATCTTCCCCATCACCAGACTCCTATGAGTTCTTCATATACCCTCCCCCCTCCCCATCCCCTTCCCTACACCTCCAAGTTACCTAGGGAGCTTTCCCCCTGTTGCACTGAAAGTCATTCAATTTGAGGTTTTGTTAGGTCAGCC
>PVKS010010845.1:0-34349 GCA_004027875.1 Aplodontia rufa
CAGCCTCCTCTCAGCTCTGCCTCTGCCTCCTCGAGGCTGAGCAGTCCCATGCACCCCTGCGCGCTCTGTTGGATGGGTCACCCTGGCAACCCCAGACGTGTTGCTCTCTGCACCTCCACCAGGTGGGTTGCCCAGACCGGGCCACCGTGTTACTGCTGGCTCCAGGCCACTGGGATACCTCAGCTACTGCCACTCCTCAGATGTTAAATGTCTGCCTGACACCCCAGGCCAGGAAGGGACCCAAAGAGGTCATCTAGTTCACCCTGCTGCCTCTGGTGAGATGTCACCTAAGTCTGGCCCAATGGCTAAGGATCAAGCCTGTCAAAACCCACAGATGAGGTCCCACAGGTAACTTCGTCTTCCTCCAGCATTTAACAAGCCCTCCACCATGCATCCCAGCTTGTCCCCAGAGGGGTTTTGAATCCCACCTCTTGAACATCTGCAGGCAAGTGTGGGAAATGGCCTATCTGCTGTTCTCCTGGTGAGGGCAGAGGGGACCAGCAACCCAGAGGATGTGGGCGATGGAGGACTGTTGGCACCCCAGGGCAGCCCCAGCTCTGGACGGCCCTTCCCTCTTGGTGGATGGTGAGTTGGGTCCATAATCTACCAGGCTCTGGCCTTTGTTCCAGAAGAAATGAAGCTTTAGCAGAAATGATAGGAGAGCAGAGCAGGAGGACAGAATCAATCAAAACTTGCTTCTAGCCAGGTGTGGTGGTGCCCTGTGTAATCCCAGAAGCTCAGGAGGCTGAGGCAGGAGGATCACAAGTTCAAAGCCAGCCTCAGCAACTTAGCAAGACTCCACAGCACTTAGTGAGATCATGTCTCAAAATAAAAAAAAAAATAAAAAGGGGCTAGGATGTGGCTCAGTGGTAAAGCACCCCTGGGTTCAATCCCTGGTACCCCCAAAAAACAAAATGAAACAAACAAAATAAAAACAACACTCCCCTCAAACCCCACGACTCTCCTCTATTTAATCAACTGTTCAGCAAAATCTTGTTTAGCCTGCACTACATGCTATGCTGTGAGCTGAGTTGGGGAGAAAATATCACCAACCAGAGCACGCCCAGCTCCTGTGGCTGCTGAGGGTGGTTCCAGATCAGATTTGAACCTGTAGAGGTTCCCCCTTATCCACGGGGGTTCCAAGACCCCAGCAGATGCCTGAACCCCTGGATAGTCCTGAACACTACGGACGCTGCTTTCTCCTATACATACACACCTGTGATGAAGGTTATTTGTTGGTCATGGTAAAAGATTAACAACAATAACTAATAATAGAGCAGAACAATCAGAGTGCTACATTATAATGAAAGTTATGTGAAGGTGGCCTCTCTCTCAACATATCTTACATATCTTATGTTACATATCTTATGTGCTCATCTGTATGCATAGGGGGGACTGTATCTGCAAAACCTCCCTTGCATGCCCCTGGCATTCTGGATGATTCCACAGACGGTTGTGAGCAGCTTCTTTTCCTTCTGTCCTTCCGTGTCACTTTGTGCAGTGGCCTCCAGGATTGTCTCCCACTTGCCATAGCCTGACCTGGTGCAGGTATGAAAAGAAAAGTTATTGATGGCTGCTAGAGAGCCACTCTCACCACCCCCATCCCCCACCTGAGCCACCCTGCCACAGTCCACACGCTGCTTTTGGGACTCGTGACATCATTGCTCCTAACCCTGACGGCACCTCTGAGTTGTGTCCCTTCAAAATGCACACATTTGCACCTGAGTCCCTGATTGCACTTAGACAATCAAGGTAAAATGAGGTCCTCTGGGCAGGCTTTAATCAACCATACATACACTCATACACTCAAGGCCACGTGAGGAACTGGAGAAGACGACCATTTGCAAGCCAAAGAGAGGCCACAGGAGAAACCAGCCTTGCTCACACCTTATCTTGGACTTCCAGCCCCCAGAACTGTGCTAAAATAAACTTCCGCAGGTTAATACACCCAGTCTGTAGTACTTTGTTATGGCCTCCTTTATCAGTCAGCTTCGTGTTACTACAACAAAATATTTGAGGAAACTGACTAATAAAGAGAAAAGGTTTATTTAGCTCACAGTTTGGGACATTCCAGGCCTATTGGTTTAGGCCTCTGGCAAGGGTGCTGGATGGCAATGACAGGAGAATGTGTCAGAGCAAGTGGTCATATCTGAGAGAGCAGAGAGACAGCATGAGTTAGAGCGCTAACTCAAGAGAGGATGAGTGGAGTCCCACAACCCATCCCCTCGGAGCCACGCCCCCAAAGACCTAAGGACCTCCCACTAGACCCTACCTCTTAAAGTGGAGTCCCACAACCCATCCCCTTGGAGCCACGCCCCCAAAGACCTAAGGACCTCCCACTAGACCCCACCTCTTAAAGGTTCCACCACCTCCCAGTGGCTCCACCCTGGGGACCAAGCCTGCATTGCGTGTATCTTTGGGAGTCCCCACCCATGTTGAAACCGCAGCACAGTCAGTTGTAGCAAGCTGATAACTTCCACGGAACAGGTTGTCATTCCCATCTTACGTCTGAGGTCTGTAACTCTGCCAGACCCTACACATGAAATGCTGGGCCAGGTCCTAACCTCTCTGAGCCTGTTTCCTTATCTTCGAAAGGGATTAATGATATTTTTGTGGTAAGAATTCAATGAGTTATGACACAACAAATGTTTCTCCCACCCACGTCTTGGCCTGATTTGATGGAGGAACCCATGGGCCCGAGCAGAGGCTGCCTCTGAGTTCCAGTCATGCTTGGCAGCTGGGGTTGAAGAATGATAGCGAAACACCCCAAACCTCCCAAATCTGTACCACTTGGGATCAGAAGGGCTCAGGTTGCGCCGGGGGCTGATTTCTGACTCTGAACTTGAACGGGATGTCTTACACTTTTTACATGGAGGCCTTTCAATGGCAGCCTCTGGCCAGATGAAGGGAGGGTAGGAGGGTACATCTTCCAGACACCATCTGCATGGCCTGACCCTAGGGAAGGGCTCAAGGGAGCTAGAGCCCAGAGACCAAGGCCTCAAGGCCAGAGTCACAGCCACCATGAGCTTGGGGGCCTGTGTGTGTCTAAGCCATCAGTGCACAGTGTCAACCAAGAGATGGTCCTCACTTAGTACGTGTCCCACTCAGGTCAGCCTGCCTGCCAGAGTCCCTGAGGGTGCCTAGGGTCACATGCAGATGTGCTCTTGGGTAAGCCATGACTTCGGAAGCATCCTTTGAGCCGTATGACCTTTCTTCACTCCTGTGCCTTAACCTCCTGGAGCACCATTGAAGTCCTAAATATCACCCTGTGAAAAGCGAAGTCTGGGAGGGGCTGGAGGGGTGGGGTGGGCAGAGGCTGGCCATAATGTAACTAACTCTTCTTTGGGTTGGTCCACGGGATCTGCTCTGCACCCCTCAATTATGTTTTAATATATATCTATACACTTTCACACCACAATGACTGAAACATTGTTAATTAGGTTACACACACACGTACACACACACCCAGCTTAATAATGATAGAAAACGCCAAATTCCAGTTGACGGCGGGCCAGCCGCCCAGCCTTTCCTGTGGCTAAACAGAGGGACCCATTATGTTAGAATAGGATTTTCTCATGGTTTGGAACCATTACATCAGCCTTGATGTAATAACATTGTTTAACTTCAGAGGTGTATTTATTTTGGTTTGGAGTTCAGATGGTTTAGCCGTTAGCCAGGGATTCAGCAAAACCTGGGCAAAGCCACTAAGATACGAAAACGAACCATTTTACCTGCTCCTCTCTCCCCTCCTCAAAAGCAAAGTAATCAAACCAACCAACCAAAAAACCAAAAAACCAAAAAAAAAAAACAAAAAAAACCAACCCAACAGCAGCAACAAAACACCATTTCATTCTTTTTAAAAGTTTTTTAATTCAGGAGTTGAGTTATTGTACAATCATATATGCATATAAAGCAACAATATGATGTGCACATGTTCTTAAACCAGAATTACCACCACAACACCCACACCTCAGATTCTTGATTCTTCCATATTTCACCCCTAAAGTGATATAAATGCTTAGATTGTGAATTTTCCAGAAATAAATGATTGCATAAGTATTACTTGGATTCTCAGGGGTAGAGTATGCTACATTGTTGCCTGTCTCCCTAGATCACTCCCTAGCCTCCCGCCCTCTCCCCTTCCCCTTCTCCCCTCCCCCTACATATCTAAGGTTGCCCTAGGTTATGCAAAAACTTCATTTCAGATAAAGTTCTCATCTCATGGAAAAGGTGGTAACTTTGGTGCTGATGGATTTGAGAGGCTATTTTAATTTTTTTTTCCCAAGGTGGGTGGCCAATATGGTAACCACCAGCTGAACACCAAGTGGAACACCAAGGGCTAATCCAGTAAAGATAGGAATTTGGACTGGGCGCAGTGGTGCACTCCTGTGATCCCAGTTGATTCCAATCAGGAGGCTGAAGCAGAAGGATTGCAAGTTCGAGCCCAGCGTTAGACACTTAGTGAGACCCCTGTCTCAAAATAAAAAAAAAAAAACAAAATAAAAAAAATGAGCTAGGGATGTGGCTCGGTGGTAAAGTGCCTCTGGGTTAGATCCTCAATTAAAAAAACAAAACAAAACAAAAAAAAAAACAAAAGTGGGAACTGGGTCAGGGCAGCAGCTTCTCTGAAGACAGACTGATCATTTCACTGAGACTCCACAAGCTCAGTTCTCCTCCTCAAAGAAGTTTAGGGGAGGTGCCTGGGATCCTCGCTGCCAGGCACACAGGGAGGGCGCTTGCTAATGTCTGAGCCCAGGTCTCCAGATAAGATTTCCTGGGTTTGAATTCACTGGAGCCTTCTGAGCCCGATCCTTGGAGGACACATGTGGACAGAGAAAGCAGCAACTCAGGTGAAGGGCAAGCACCTGGGCGACTGGGACTTGACCACCCCAGGGCTTACCAGGAGGGAGCAGCCTGCGATCACCTTTGCCACAGCTGGGGACACTGAAGCCACCAAGCATGCCTGTCCCCTGCAGTGATTCTAGTGCCCCAGCTCTGTGAGGGTGAGCCCCACAACTCCTTGTAGGTTCTCAGCCCTGGATCTCCTTCACCTGGGGGGCTTTGTACCCTCCTGACACCTAGTGACTCCCCTTCCTAATCCCATCGGAATCTCCTGGGTGGCACAGGGTGGTGGTTTATAAAGCTCTGTGGCACTTCTGATGTGCAGCTGAGTGGAGTTGGGCTCCCATGTGGCTGCAGCCCACTCGGCAGGAGCAGAGCCCTGCTGCAGAATTGCCTGGCTGCATTTGATCGTATTGTGTGACTCCAAAGAAATGTAGGTTCAGGGACCTCAGCTGGGACACACTGTGTCTCCACGTCAGTTCGTCCATCCAGGACACCAGCTCCCCATCAGGGCAGAACGACCACTCCAGCCACCACGGGTGACCTCCCATTCAGCAGCTCTGTCAAGGACACCACTGCTGGGGGTGTGGGAGAGGACGAGGAAGGCAGGAGGCCGTCAGCTTTCACTCTCTTTTGACTTCAAACTCGCCCAACCAATCTGCTGCCTATAGGCACCTAGAACACGCGCATGTGCATGCATGTGTGTGCGCATGCACACACACACACACAGACATCACGAAACACTAGTGGGCCGAAAGAGCATGTATGTGTGATTATATGTCATTTTCTATTCTTTTCCCTTTTTTTTTTTTTTTTTTTTAAGAAAGAGGGACAATGAGAGAGAGAGCACGAGCGAGAGAAACAATTTTTATTCAGTTTTTCATGTGGCCTTTGATGCTCTGAGACTTCCCTGCGTATGGCGCTGGGGTTCGAACTTGAGTACCTGCACATGCTGGGCAAGCACCATAACCGCCGAGCCACCGCTCCAGCCCCTATTCTTTTCCTTTTTATGACTTGGAAAAATGAGAATCCTGATCCAAGAAATTCGGACCCACGAGTCAATCTTGTTCGACAACCTGCAGTGTGAGAAACTGCTGCAGGTGGTTGGCAGGAGGAGTTCTGGGAACAAATGACCACCCTCCTTGTCCACCAAAAGACGCCCATGGGGGACATTATACTATTCTCCCTGCTCTTGCCTGTTTTGGGGGAATTTCTACAAACAACTGAAGACAAAATAAAACCCTGTTCCCTATCATCCTAGCTTTGCCCCTTTCCTCCTTGATTGCCCAGAGAGGAAGCCCAGACAGGCTCAGGGAGAGTGTGGCAGAGGCCCCGGAAATGCCATCGAGGATGTAGTCCAGTCTGCCAGCCCCTGTCACCTCCCCATTCAGGCGGCCTGATTCAGAGGTGGCCCCCGGGAAGTCAGCACAAAGTTCCTCAAGCCTCAAAAGGTGAGCGAGCAGGTAAATTAGGCACTGTCCCAAACCCAGGGATTCTGTCCAGCTCTGTTTGGCTCTGAAGTGCCCCACCACCCTCAGGAAAGGACTGACAGCCCTCAGGTCCCACCTTGAGGGTCTGGTTCTCTGTGCCTAAGAGTGTACACTTTTTTTTTTTTTGTACCGGGGGTTGAACCCAGAGGTGGGTGCTTAACCCCTGAGCCACATCTCCAGCCCTTTTTATTTTTCATTTTGAGACAGTTTCTTGCTAAGTTGCTGAGGCTGGCTTTGAACTTGGATCCTCCTGCCTCAGCCTCCTTTGCTACTAGGATGACAGGAGAAGGTCACGGCGCCCGGCTCCAACCTGTTTTGTGCCTACTGGCTCCGGGGATCTTGTGGGGGTGGAGATGTGCTCTTCTCTGGAGTGACCCTGGGCACTTGGTAGGGAGCCCCCATGACCTCATGTCCCCTCCAGCTCCCGTTTCTCTGTGTTTCTCCACAACAACTGTTGGGGACTTCCCTGGCTGGTCCCCTGCTCCTCCACCCTGCTTTCTAAGGCCTCCTCTCCACTGAGAGGGTTGGCTCTTGCCAGGGTGGCAAGAGGTGAATTTTCTGTTCTCACCATACTCGATGCCAGCAGCACTTGGCTCCTGGCCCCTGCTCCCTCTCCACCGCACTGGCTGGCTTTTTCTCCTCCTTTGCCGATCTCCCACCTCCAAAGTCCAGAGGGCCCCGGGCTCATCCCTGGCCCTTGTCTCATCTCCATCAACACCTCTCACTGGTGAACTCATCTCGCCCTGGCCTTCAATACCATCTACACACCGGAGGCACCCAAATTTGTTTGACCTCTGTCCTGAATCCCAAACTTCCCCCTCTACCTACAGATTAAGCAGCCTTGCTTAGTGCCTCTAAAATCAGTAGGTTCAGGAAGACGCTTGATTGGTCCCTGCTCTTCTTCCTGTCTCTCCCAGCCCCATAAATATCATCACACCTTCCTGGTTGCTCAGCCCTGTCACCTGCCACCATCCTCTCTCTTCTCTTTCCTTCACGTCCACCCCCATCTATCAGCAGCTCCTGTCAGCACCAGCCCCCAGCCAGAGGCCAGATCCAGCAGTGCTCATCACCTTGCCCTGATGCACCAGCTGAGCCCCCTCATCCCTCACCTGGACGATTGCGACAGAGCCCACTCATCTCCCTGTCTCTACTCCTGCCTGGCTACCGTTCCTCCTCCACCTGCCTCCAGAGTGAGCTCACTCAGTAAATCAAATCACAGCAGCACTTGATAAAACCCTTGAACACCTTCCTGTAGCCCTTAGAACAAAACTCAGACTCTTTTCCACGCTCTTTGTGCCCACTCAGTATTTATTCTGTTTCTTAGTTTCTAACTGAACTCTTGTTTTATTTACAGCAGCAAAGCACCCAGATAAATATCTGTATGAATTTTGAGTGGGCCTTCTGGGGTTGTCCTTTTAAGGCAACTAGCTCAAATAAGAGGATGCAAAAAAGTTTTTTCTTCCATTCTTTCCTCCATTCTACAGCTTGAAATGGAGATATGATGGATGGTGCTCTGGCATCCATTTTGTGATTACGAAGCAAGGTTGGTGATAGAAACTTCATAGGAACTTTCATATGAAAGGTTTAAGGAGCACGAATCCTGAGTGACGATGGAGCCACCAACATACCTAGCTTGAATCACTAATACTGGGCTTCTTTGTAAGAACTACCTTTTGTAAGCTACTGATTAAGGCCAAATCTGATCCTAAGGAGCATAACTTGCAAAGTGAAATGTTGATCTCCTATTTATTTCAACTGTTCTGTGTTTGCTTCACCGTGTCCCACCACACTAGCTTCCTTTACGTCCCTTGGGATCACTTAGTTCCATCTGGGAGCCCTTCTTCCAGGTCTCTGTGACTATCTCTTCTTTTCCTTTTCCATCTTCTTTTTTTTTGCAACTGAGGGTTGATCCCAGGGGCATTTTAACACTGAGCTGCATTCCCAGCCCTTTTTGTTTTTGATTTTGAGATCGAGTGTTGCCAAATTGCTGAGGCTAGTCTGGAACTTGCAATCCTCCTGACTCAGCCTCCCGAGTTGCTGGAATTGCAGATGCACACATCACGTCCACCTCCGTCTGATCTTCGACTCACCTGTTAGAACTTTCCTGACTTACGTAGCTCCTCACCTGCCTGCGTTCCATCATTTTACTTTTTGGTTTGTGAAATTTTTTACTTTGTAAAACATGTTTATTGTTCATCTGCTTCCCTTAGGTTAGTTCAGTGAGGACAGGGATGCTGACTACCTGGTTCGCTGCTCCATCTCCGGGGTGTGGCCTATGTTAGGCACCTTATAAGTATTTGTTAAATAAGCAAATGGAATAGGACTTCTCAGAATTTTTTGGAAGAGCATTCTCTTGGGCATGGCAATGCCTCCCAGAATCCTTTCCTGCTTATTTGAAAATAGTGCTGGGTTCAATGGTGTGCACTTGTAACCCCAGCAACTTGGGGGACTGAGGTAGGAGGATCGTGCCTTCAAGTTCAGCCTGGGCAACTTTGTGAGATCTAGTCTCAAAATAAGACATTAAAAGGGTAGGGGAGCCAGATCAGAAATAAACTAAAACTAAAACCTGCAAAAAAAGGGGGGGTAAGTATGTGGCTCAGTGGTAGAGCACCCCTGGTTCAATCCCAGGTACCAAAAAAGAAAAGAATAGAAGATAGCTCAGCTGGTACCCTGGACTCACCCATGACCTGCCAGGCCCGTGACAATGGCAGGGATGCAATGACTTTGGGCTCCTGGAAACCCAGAGCCCCGTGGGCAAAACAGAGAATCCAGCCGATCTGGGAGGTGGAGTCCAGTGTGTGCGGAGCTCTGTGAAGTTCCAGGGGGGGACGGGGGTCCGTGTCGTAGGCTGTCTGGTTTCAAGGGAGGCTGGAATCGACTAGAAGTCTGGTGGGGTGGCTGATGCTTGAGCCAGGGCCAGCTGGGGGTCCCTAGAAGTGACTCTGTTAGTGGCTGGGGAAGAGAGCAGGTGCGCCCTGGGGGTGAGGAAGGATGTTCCTCATCCAGAGCCATAGAGGCCTGGGGTGGGGCATGAACGGCATCTGGGCAGCTTGGAGAAAGTGGACCTTCTCCTTCCAGTGGAGGACACTAGCAAGGCAGGAGTGAGGGCTGATTGAAGGAGCCCTCTCCCTGCGCCACACATGGAGCCTCAGCTCAACAGCCGTGTGTCTTCGCTGGCCCTGCCTTGTCTCCAAGAGCACCATGTCTTGTACCCAGGGCAGGCTTGGGACAGGCAGCTGCTTAAGGAAACAGCCCTATGCTCACCTGGCTTTTGCATAGACCAAAGGCAAGCTGCCTGCAAGCTGCGGGGTGGGGTGATGATGCTCATACGTGGCTCTGGGGAGGGTCACCTGCTTCTTAGCTGTCCCCTTGAAAGCTGCCTCCTTTCCCTCTCCCTCTTCTCCCGCAGGTCAGACCTTCCATGCTAACCAGGGAAAGCCATCCCAGGGGACTTGGGAAGCCTCTGCTTTCTGTGGCTGGGGGGCTTCAGGAGAAGCAAGTATGTCTCAGCTGGTCCTCAGCTCTGCAGCCCAAGGGGGCTCACAGGTGGAGGCCATGGCCACACCATGAATAGCAACTCCAGACAAAACACGTGCCTGGGTTTTAGTGCACTGGTCCTACATCTATATACACGCCCCAACATACATACCTGAGACACGAACCTCAAACACATATGCAACAGATGCCTTGACACACATACCCTGATACACACCCTGCACAACCCAGACCCCTAACCCCCCCAGCATACTCCAACACCCATACCCAACATACACACCCTAACACACACACACACACACACACACACTAATACACACCCTTAGCAGGTACATGAACACATCTAGGTTCACAGACCTCTCCACGCGTAGATTCGTACCTAACTTACACATGCACGCTTGTGTGCGTGTGTGCACGCACATACACACATACACACACCATTTAGCTCTTTGTTTATTTTTGGAACTGGGGATCAAATACACTGAGCTACATCCCCAGCCCTTTTTATTTTTTATGTTGGGGACAGGGTCTCACTGAATTGCTGAAGCTGAGGCTGGCCTTGAACTGGCGATCCTCCCGCCTCAGCCTCCCAGGTTGTTGGGATTACAGGTGTGCTCCGCTCCTGGCTGCACATTCAGCTCTTTGAATTTACTTCCTGCATTGACCTTCCTGTGTCTTGCGCCTCACTCCTTGGCACTGCAGGTTGAGCCCCATTTCCATTACTAGGGGGAAGCCGTGCCCTGGTTCTCCTGCCACCCCCGGGACTGCTCTTGTTTCCTGCCTTCCTGAATGGCTTTCCTGCCTCAACTTTAAGTCTCCTTGAATCAGTGAGCATTCAGTTTGACTGCACAGAGTGGAAAACCCAAAATAACAGCAGCGTAACCGCCCAAGGTTTTCTTCTGTTGTGTCAGGGCAGAGCCCGGGCAGCAGCTCAGCCTGCTGGGACATCCCTGCAAAGTCACCATGACCCTTCTCCAGTCTTTGGGAGTCGGCTGTCTGGGAGGCCCAGCCAGAGTGCCTTCCCTGACCCTGACTGTCTTGGCCCAGCCTCCCCAGGGTCGTGCCAACCCTCAGCATCTGTCCTAGGAGGCTCTCCCCAAGCCCCCGCTTCCCTCCATCCTCCGTGACCCCCACAGTGCCAGGGCCTCCTGGGCTCATCAGCCTTCCGTGTGGCCCAGCGCTTGCCACCGAGGTGCCTGGCCCTCCCTGCCACTCACAGCAGGTGTAAAATGAATAAAAAAGCATTTTTTGAACACTAGGTAGAGGGCTGGAACATGCTGAGGTCCCTGAACCCAAACCTGCTCCCCCAGCACGTGAGCATGTCCGAAAGCGGGAAGGATCCGTGGTCAGCGGAGCTCAGGTAAGTAACAGTGACTGCCTTATTTACAGAGACAGTGTCCCGAGGGATTGTGTGACAACACAGTACCTCTTCCGCTCCCGATAGCCAGCGTCAGCTGAGGAGTGGCTCAGGGCCTGGATCCTGCTGACAACCAAAACATTGGCAGCTTCTCCTTTTAAGTTTTAACTCGGTTCCTTGCTCTGTGCTATTATTTCTGGATCAGTAGGAAATTTGAGGGCTATGAGGAGCATGAGATACATGAATGAAGATGAACATGAAATAACGTTTTTTATTTCTTCATCCTAAATCTACCTGGTCCCTATTATCTTTTTCTTTCTTCTCCTCCTCCTCCCCCACATATTTTCTCCCCCTCCCTACCATTCTCCCTCTCCTTCTTCCAGAAAGGTACATTAGGGCAAATCCTCAAATCCCTGGTGTGACTCCAGTCTGCACGGAAAATCTCTGGGCTGACAGGTCCCGCTGGCAGGTGTAGTGCCAAGGACCTGCCTGGCAGCCTGGGCTACACGTGGTTCTGTTGGCTGCACTAATGCCCACTGATTCTGGAAATCTTTTACCAACTTAGCGGACGCAGAACACGTGTTTGTGCTCCAATGGGCCAGAACTAAAACACTGTACTCCCTTCACAGAGGGAGCTCCTAATTAGATGTAAATACACTGAACCTTCAAGCAAAAACCATCATCCTTCTCTTTTCATTCATTTTCTCTCTCCCGCATTTCAACCCATAATCTCATGCATGGGAAAGGAAGGCACTGAAACAGTCAATGTGCTGAGGTCCAAGAAGGTTAATGGGAAAGCGCTCCTGTCTAGGATCAGCACCTGACTCACTGGGCTTGGGGTCTGGGGATGGAAAGAAGAGGAGAGACAGGAGAACCCTGTGATCAAGGGTGCAGCCCACTGCACAGCCAGGGATAGGGATGGCGGAAAGGACTTGAAATCAGCTCAGCTGCAGAGGCCAATCACTGGGTTGAGCCGGGAGAAGGAAGCCAGTGATGGCTCTGGAGCTGGTCCCTCTTCTGCAACCACAGTGGCTCCCCCTGCAGTTGCCTTCAATGTGAAGGCTGGCACAGATTCAGGGTCTTTCATCAGGAGGGCAGAGATGGTGCAAAGCCTGAGAGCACCGACGGGGCTCCTTCTGAGCTTCTTGGTGGTGGAAGTCTCACAGGTTTGAGTTAGGTCAGTGGGGAGTGTGACTGGGCAGCTGGCATTGGTGCGGGGTGGGGATCACTCTTGGCCGTGAAGCTCCTCAGCTATCGAATGGACTGCGTTTGTTGATTTTGTTTAAAAAGTGAAGATCTCTCTCGTCTGCATGCAAGCAAGATTCCCTTGATTTCTTTCCTGTTACCTGTGAGAATCTAAAGAATGCTATTTTGGGTCAGCTGTGCATTTCTTTTCTTTTTTAATTTATTTTGGGGGGTGCATCATCAGACAGGTCGTGGCCTCTAAGGAGTAGGTCTGAAAGGTCAGCTTTGAAGTTCAAGAAAAGCTACCACTCAAGAATGCCAGTTAAGGGGAGTTTGGTAAATGGAAATGGAACCAAGGGTTAAAGGGGACACAGTTGGGTTTGGAGACCCAAAGCACAGAAATCTTGGAAATGCTCTATATTTCCTTTGTCAGTTGCAAGACAACCAGCTCATGGTGGTCTCGGCCACATGTGGGCATGTGGAACTGTGGAAATGGCAGAGGGGGAGTCCGCAGCCTTTCTTGTTCAACCCCCCACACATCCCAGGGCTGCCCTGTCCTGGGGTCCCAGTGCAAGGAGTCCAGTCTCTCCACATCCTCCTTCTTGGTCCTCATTGCTACCACCTTCTTCTAACCCACATCTCCTCCCAGACTCTGGTGTCTCAGCCACTGCATTGCTGCCCACGTCCTCCCAGAACACTCCTGCAGAGGTCATAGCCCTCTTGGCCTCCTCTTGGCCTCCTCTCTCTGGGCTGACAAGGCCCCCTGTATCTCCCCCAGCTTAGCTGACTGAACTCACCCTGGATCCTCGGCGGTTCTTCATTTGGACTCCTATCTATGACCACCTAACCGTTTGAATTTTGCCTCCCTGAGACTCCTCTTGGCGGGTTTAGGTGTCCCACCTCTGCCGCGTCTCAGCCTCTCCTTGAACCAGGCCAGCCCAGATGAGCACGGTTGTGGGAGATATTGCCTCACGCATTGCCACATGCCCAGCAACTGGCTCATCCCGCTCACTGGATGAACGGGAAGGCGCTCTGCTCTAGGAACAGTTTGCGATTAACAATTTGAAGTGGGCCACTAACCAACTGCTGCATTTAGCACCTTTATTTTTTTTTCTAGAAAATACATAACTTGGACAGCCATCCCCAGGGGCCTGCTGTTAAATATTTCCTGAGTGTTCAAAACATGCTAAATCCTACTCTCCAACAGCCTCTGGGAGCCCCACCCACAGCCCTGCAAGGTGAAGTGGAGGAGGTCCTCTCAAATTAGCTTCTGTTGGGTTCCGTGGTCTCACTGGGAATGGGGCCAGAACCCAGAGATTTGTGCGGTTCTTAGTAATAATCAACGGATTCCAGAGGGTTAGGAGCTGAGGGACTTTGCTCAAAAGGAATGCTGTGGAGGAAAAACCCTACAACCGGCTTCACTGTTAATGGCTGCTGAGGCAAGAGAGTGGGGCCGGGGTAGTGTGGGGCCCATGTGGCCACACGTGTGCCTGGGGAGAGGACAGGAGCACACAGGTGGTGTCCCGCTGTGGGTCTGCGTTGGAGTCCCATTCCCATGGCTGACCTTCAGGGTGCTGGCCAAGCCACACATAGACTGGTCCATTTCTTTGTGTGTCCCCTGTGATGAATCAAAACACTAAGTCCAACACTGGGCACTGGGCAGCTGGGCTTGATCCTGCTGGAGCTCATGAGTGGCTCGAACTAAGATGAGGACAGTCACTGGAGCCCGTGGGAGGTAGGCACTGTCCAGCTGCCCTGGCGAGAAACATGGAGCTGTCTCATCCAAATAACCCTCCCACACCCACTTGCTCATCAAGGACTTAGCTCTGTGACCTCAAAAGGCACGAGGTAGCTTGGGGTGTTCTGCAGAGCTCCATGTTGTGGTCTGAGCTTTTGACAGGGCAAGCTTGGCCCCTTACCCCTTAGAGACTGTGCCTCTGCTGATCCTCCTTTGCATTCAGCTCCAGGCTCTGGTTGTCCATCTCTTGTGCCCTGGGCAGGACATCGCCATGAGCCAGGCAAAGAGTTCCTTCCAAGCAGACGTTGAGTTGCTCTGGAAAAGCGTGATTTGAGATGGTGACATCTGGCAGCAGGGGCTTCTCCATCAGAGGCGGAAAAGTCAATGCCAGGTCCTTGAGCCCAACTCTGCCAAAACCTCTCTCCAGCCAAGGGCTCCTCTTCTCCCATACCTGCAGGAGCTGTGTGGCCAAGAACTGCACCTGGGTTCTTAATTCTTTTTGCAAATGAGACCTCAGGCTTGCTTTTATGGTTTGCCTTGTCACTGTGGAAATTTTTACCAGCCACAAATTGACACTTAGCAATGAGTTACGCAAACAAACAAAAACTGGTGTGAGAACAAGTGCCCTGAGCTCTCTGGAAACACACCTCTTCCATTCTCTGTGTGCCTGACTCTATATCACCATATTTCCTTCCTGCCTTCTCCATGGGGCCTGAGGTCCTTGATGGCGGCAGGAAGCCAGCATCCTGCGTGGGGGCGGCCTGGTCTTGCAGCCTGTGTGCAAGGCGTTGGCTACAGCATCGATGTGCATTATTGTATTCAAAACTGACAGGCGCAGTCACATCCCTGGCCGAGACTGAAGGTTGAGGTCACCAGCTCAAGAATTGAGCCCAGTGCTAAATGAGGCTTTGAATCAACAGGAACAGGCCCTTGCACCTCAGGAGGGGTTGGAGAGCCCCCTCAAAAGTACAAGGTGATCTGGAAGGACTCAATTTACACCCTGGGCTCCCGTGGGCTGGGGGATCAGCAGAGGGCGGGATAATCCCAGCTTCTCGAGCAGATGGTTTCTGACTACCGCTTGACCCAGTTCCCTCCCAGCAGATGACCAGCAGCAGGGCTGACAGCTCCTCCACCAGGGGAGCAAAGTGTGGACCCTCCTCCTCCTCTTCCCTCCTCCTACCAGCAAGGACACAGTGGCTTCTGCCTCTCCCAGGTGCCAGGTCAACAGGCAGAATGCTGCCCCTTTCTGAAGGTGGGGAGCCCTTTCCCACCCTCCTTCCCTGTCCAGCCCAGGTGAGGTTGGCAAGAAAGGCTGAAGCTTGGCAGGCCAAGGATGCTACTTCCAGGGCTTGTGCTGGGGGGGTTGGGGGTGTTAAATCCTTCACTAGCTTAATGACTTCCCTCATTCATTCAATCAGCCATTCTTTCAATACGCTCCCCCATCATGTCAGGACTTGCACTAGACAGGGCCCATGACAGGTAAAGAGATAATGGCCAGGCACTGACACAGGGTCCTAATCAGGCAAGTAACCATTCAGGGCACAAGAGGGTCAGGGAGGGCTTCACCAAGGAAGAGAGAATGGGCTGGGTCCTAAAGACTGGGAATGAATTTGCCAAGTGTTCTGTGGCTGATTATGGAGAAAGCCTGAGGGCCAGAGCACATGTGCCCGGTAAGAAAATGCAAGCAAAACCACCAGGGTGTGCCCTGCCAGGGTCCTCTTGCAGGATGTGCTAGCCCAGGATGCTTGGGAAGCAAAGTGTCTCCTGCCCATGGATCACAGGCTCCTGGACCCGGCAAGGGATGGAGTGTGGATGGGATTCTTGAGAAGAACTGTCATCTCAGGGCTCTTGTTGGGCACGCAGTTCTGACTTCAAGTGGGCAAACCCAGACCCGCCCCAGTTTTGGCCAGCGGAGGAGTTCGGTAGGTTCCCCTGAATGGGAGGGAGGGGGCGCTCCACTTCCAGACTTGCGGGGCCTCAGCCAGCCTGCGGTCCTGGCTAAACTCCACACAGTGCAGGGCTGGCCCCAAAGGTTCACGAAGGGGGGCTAGGGGAGGACCCCAGCCCCAGGCCACGCCCTGTGCAGGACCCCCTGCTTCCTCAATGTCAGAAGAAAGTCAGAATAACCTCCCATCGGCTTCTTCTTAGAGTCTTACTCGCAGTACAGCCTCCTGGTGCCAAGTGAGGCCAGGGTGGGTAGGGGTCCCTGCTATGGAGGGGGTAGGCATGACTATGTTCCTGACCTAAAGCTCTGTGCCCTTTGGGCACTACAGTGGTGCCCCAGACGCAGGTGGGGGTGTGAGAAGGGACAAAAGAAATGGATTGCAATAGGGGTGCTGGACAAGATCTGGAGTCAGATTTCCACTAACAGTGTTTCTTGTTTGGCAGCCAGAGAACAGCTCCGAGGAGACTGACCCAGCCATCTCTTTTGGGCCTCCCAACCACCTAGTGATAAATCAGGTTCCTTTCCCGCTTTACAGATGAGGAGACAGACAGTGGAGAAGGTGGGGGCTCTAAACAAGGGCACTCCTACAAACCTGGCAAGGGTTGAGCCCCAGTAAAACCCGGCTTTGATTGAGGCCCCTGTTTGCCAAGGAGGGGTGGGGGTGCTACAGACCCCATCAGTCGGGCAAGCCCTGGAGCTGGGAGGCCTCCTGGCCTCCAGACTGGTTCCTCGCACAATGAGAGCATTGCAGCCCGCGAGCGGCATCCAACCGCCTCACTTCAGGAGGAGCATCCCTCGGAGGGCCTGGGGCGGGCGCGCGGCGAGTCATCGGCCCTGGTCAGCGAGGACTGCAGCTGGGACTGGGGCAGGTCCCGCGCGTCCGTGGGGAAGGGGCGGGTGGGGGAGTGGCGAGCTTCCGAATCCTGCGGCTGGTGCTCAGCGCCATCTCCGTTGCCCCGCTGGGCGAGGGTCCGGGGCACCCACGTGGGGGGAAAGTTTCGAGGCAGCAAAAGTGGCACGGCATTGCAGGGGAGCGCGGGTGGGACAGAGGACAGATTACCCCCTCCTTTCTAAGGCAGAAAAGAAAAAAGCAGAGGGAAGCGGAGGTGGGCGGGGGAGCGGGCAGCACCGACCTGAACAGATTCCGCCTCCCCCTCCGCCCCCGGGAAGCCCGAGTGGGGAGGCGCGGACCGTCTCCTCCCGCACGGCCAGGACGACACTCCCCCCCCCCCTTTCTGCCAACGTCTATCTCAACGCGCGCGCACATACGGAGAGTGTGCGGCTTTTTTACCCCTCGGGAGAAAAAAAGGGGAGTGTAAAAGAAGAGAGAGAGCAAAGCGAAGAACTCCTCCTCGGTGTGCTCTACACTCCGTGCCGCGGCTGGGCGCGGGGAGCCGCCGCCACCCGCCCGCTCTCTCCCGGCCCTGCGGCGTGTGCCAGTGTGAGCGTGAGCGAGGGCATCCGCTCCTGGGGACACCCGGAGACTTATAGGCGCTCGAGCAGACCTCGCCACTGCCGCGGCAGGCAGAAGAGACAGGGGCGAGAAGGGCCCGGCCTCCGCCTCGCCTTCCTCCGCCAGCGCCCCGCGCCCGGCCGGCCCGCGCAGGCAGGCGGAGGGAGAGGGAGGCGGCCAGGAGGCGGGCAGAGCAGAGGCCCCGGAGAAGCTCGCAGCGGCCCTCCCGCCCGCCGCCCGCCGGTGGATGCGGCGCCCCGGGGGCCTGGAGACAACTTTGCGGTGTGACGCGCCGAGAGGACTGCAGGGCCCGCGGCCGAGAGCTCAGCGCCGCCTGTGAGCCGGCCGGTGCTCCCCGGCAAAGCGCTCGCTCCCCGCCGCCGCCCGCCCGCCCGCGGCGGGGACGACCTGCCCGTCGCCGCAGCCAGCGGCCCTTTCTCGGCGCCAGGCAGCGAGGGCGAGGCGCTCAGGTGCTAACGCGGGGCCCCGCCGCAGCGCCCGCCGCAGCGCCGCGCCAAGCCGCGCCCGGCTCCGCTCCTGGGGCTCCGGCACCTTCGCCTCGATCTCGACCAAGTTGCGTCGACCGTCTCCTTCGCCACCTTCCCATCCCCGCGGCTGAGTCGCCGCCGCCGCTGCTTTCGCTTCACCCGAGCGGGGACTGCGGGGCCCCGACGCGAAGAGGATGGGCAGAAGGCTGCAGATGCTGAGGCTCCCTGAGACGCCCGTGCGGCAGTGACCCGCCCGCGCACCGCGAGCCTCTCCGGTCCCCGCGGCCCTCGGCGCCCCTTCTCCGCCGCGCGGGAACCCCCGCGCCCCGGCCGGCCCCCTCCCCCTGCGAGCCGGCGGCGGCCCTCCCGGCAGGCGGGCGGGCGGAGGCCCGGGCGGGCGCGGGCGGGGGCGGGGCGGGGCGGTGCGCCCGGAGCCCGGAGCCCGGAGCCCGGAGCCCGGCCCTGCGCTCGGCTCGCCTCGCCTCGCGGCGGGCGCCCTTGTCGCCAGCGGCGCACCATGGACGGGCTGCCCGGTCGGGCGTTGGGGGCCGCCTGCCTTCTACTCCTGGCGGCCGGCTGGCTGGGGCCCGAGGCCTGGGGCTCCCCCACGCCCCCGCCGTCGCCTGCAGCGCCGCCGCCGCCCCCGCCGCCCGGAGCTCGGAGCACATCGCAGGACACCTGTACGTCGTGCGGCGGCTTCCGGCGGCCGGAGGAGCTGGGCCGGGTGGACGGCGACTTCCTAGAGGCGGTAAAGCGGCACATCTTGAACCGCCTGCAGTTGCGGGGCCGACCCAACATCACGCACGCCGTCCCCAAGGCCGCCATGGTCACGGCCCTGCGCAAGCTGCACGCGGGCAAGGTGCGCGAGGACGGTCGCGTGGAGATTCCACACCTCGACGGCCACGCTAGCCCTGGCGCCGACGGCCAGGAGCGCGTCTCCGAAATCATCAGCTTTGCGGAGACAGGTGGGTCCGGCCTGCGGGCGTGCAGTCGCGGCGCGAGGTCCTTGTCTCTCTCCTTGCCAGCTCCCACTGCCGCTGCAGCCCGTGCGCCCCGGGGGCAGCCTGGACTCACAGCCGAGGAGGTTGGCCGTGGCCCTGCGCGCTCAGCCCTTCTCTCTCCACAGGCCGCAGACCCCTTAGTGGTTCCCTACTCACGCCACTAAGCGCCCTGCCCTCCACCCCTGCTCTTGGTAATCGGGCCGCAGCGCCTCTGGGAGCGCGTCCCCCTCCCGGCAGATGCGCGCGGCCCTGGCTCTGTGGGCACTTGCTTGGTGATTGCTTAATGTTTTTGTTTCCCACGATCGGAGTGCAGGCTTAGCAATGTGGATGGAGATGTGTGTGCTTGTTGATGTACGTGGGCCGAAGGAGTGTGTGTGTGTGTGTGTGTGTGTGTGTGTACGTGTGTGCGCCTGAGAGGCCCCCAGGGCCGCTTCCATCGCTGGGCGGCGTGGGCTTGCCAGAATTGCTGAAGCCTCGCTGGGGAGAGCTAGGCAACCTCTCTTCCGATTGTGTGGGCACCAGGATCGAGCGGAAGGCAGCCTTCTCAACAGGTCCATCATTTACGCGGGGAAAGATGCGGCTTGGGGACAGCCCTGTGCCTTTGACTTGTTTGGCAGCAGCAGCAGAGCAGCCCTCTAGTCCGAGCTGCAGAGTTCCTAGTTAACAAAGGGTAGGACTCTTTTCTGGAAATTTCCTCCGGCTTCAGATTGTGGATGTGGACCTCTGTCTAAAAATAAAAATCAGGGAGAGAAAAATTCGGGGGAAGTTTAAAAAGAGGAAAATGTGCCCGCGCTGAAATGCTGCAAGTGCTTTCGGCTCCGCTGTCCTTTTCAGGACTTGAATGAGCCAGGCTGGCTTTTGTGCCTGGAGTCAGCCCCATTTGTACAGAAGGTCGCAGAGGGGGAAGCACCGGTGTAATAAGGGACCAGGGACAAGCAGAGAGCCTGGGAGGAGGGGGGCTGGTTGTGCCTCTGCCTGCAAACGTCCCCCCAGTGCTCCCCCAGGCAGTAGTCAGACCGTGCTGGTACCGCCTGGGG
This sequence comes from Aplodontia rufa, assembly GCA_004027875.1. Classification (NCBI taxonomy): domain Eukaryota; kingdom Metazoa; phylum Chordata; class Mammalia; order Rodentia; family Aplodontiidae; genus Aplodontia; species Aplodontia rufa. The sequence goes on from PVKS010010845.1 coordinate 20,032, forward strand.
ATGAAAAGGGATGAAAAGTTTTGCATGGCCGGGTGTGGAGAAAAGCAGAGACAATCAGGGCTGGTTTGTGCTTAGAAAGAAATGCATTGCTGTTTTAGCTGTCCGCCAGAGTCAGGGGAAGCTCGACATGCAATTAGAGGGCTTGGATTAAAAGGTGCTTTGGGGCCCAGTGTAGAAATGTGACTCTGGAAGGTTGAGGAGGCCTTTTGGTCCCGGTGGCACAAAATGACAGCGGGGGCTGTTATATTTCTGGTCCGTTTCACGGAGCCAGCTCTTTGACTTATAAATAACAGATTCAGGTCACAGGCAGCTTTTAAGGCTGCAGCTTTCCCCATTTCAAAGTCAGATGTCAGTGTTACTAGAGGAGCCAGGCAGGCCTGAGGAGGGCCCCCCCCCGGGGGGGGCATGGAGAGAGGTTTAATAAAACTAGCTGTGTCCACAGAGTTGCCTTATTCTTGGGGGGAAATTTTTTTTGAAAAAGTAGAGATTGTCAGAAGGGTCACCAAAATGCAGGATTAGAGGGAGTCGAAGTTGGCAATAGCTGCTCTTCTTGTTGAACTGAATTATTGAGAAAACTAACAAACCAGTCCCTGCTTTCCTTGGAGATTTTGAATGTGCCATGAATGGGATGAACGGGAACCAGGGACTTGGACATCCAAGTTTCAAGGCTGAATGTCCTGTCCCTTGGAACTACTCAGAAACAAGGACTGCACTTTGCAGCCTGCGACACACGTTGTGTGTCGGAAATCTGAGCAGGCTTGCTTGTTTGCTGTGGAGGTTCCACTGGGGGTTGGATCAGATCCTGCTTAGGTAAACACTGGAAAGAGGCAGTAGGTGGCTCAGCTAGATTTTGCAATGCCCTAAGTTAAAAAAAAAAAAAAAAAAAAAGAACCCAAACCAGAACAACCCACCCCAAAATCCTCCCTGGTTTTGTTTTTCAGATTTCACAGATACCCATAACAACTTGTTAAGATCTTGGCCTCCTGACAAGTTCCTCTGTTGAGCTTTGAGGCCTGACAGGCTGTCTCCAGGGAGCCCTGGCCTGGGAGAGGTGAGGCCAGATTTTATAGGCCCGGACCCTCCAGCTTCAACCTGGTCCAGGTTTCTCAATGGGAAATGATTTTCTCTGCCTCTCCCAGGTTACAGGCAGAGGCCTGGGCCCTAGGATCGGTATTTCTGGTCAGTAACGTTTTCCAGCTGTGTGGCGAGTGTGCATTCCAGCATGAGGCAGCAGAGTCCATTTCCCCGTTGCCTCGTGTTCCCCTTGAACTAACTTGGCCCGTTCTCCCCTTTCTTTGCAGATGGCCTCGCCTCCTCCCGAGTTCGCTTGTACTTTTTCGTTTCCAATGAAGGCAACCAGAACCTGTTTGTGGTGCAAGCCAGCCTGTGGCTTTACCTGAAACTTCTGCCCTACGTGCTGGAGAAGGGCAGTCGGCGGAAGGTGCGGGTCAAGGTGTACTTCCAGGAGCAGGGCCATGGTGACAGGTGGAATGTGGTCGAGAAGAAGGTGGACCTCAAGCGCAGCGGCTGGCATACCTTCCCGCTCACAGAGGCCATCCAGGCCTTGTTCGAGCGTGGTGAGCGACGGCTCAACCTGGACGTGCAGTGCGACAGCTGCCAGGAGCTGGCCGTGGTGCCAGTGTTCGTGGACCCGGGTGAGGAGTCACACCGGCCCTTCGTGGTGGTACAGGCTCGGCTGGGCGACAGCAGGCATCGCATCCGGAAGCGGGGCCTGGAGTGCGATGGCCGGACCAACCTCTGTTGCAGGCAACAGTTCTTCATCGACTTCCGGCTCATCGGCTGGAATGACTGGATCATCGCGCCCACTGGCTACTACGGGAACTACTGTGAGGGCAGCTGCCCGGCCTACCTGGCTGGAGTCCCCGGCTCTGCCTCCTCTTTCCACACCGCTGTGGTGAACCAGTACCGCATGCGGGGCCTGAACCCCGGCCCCGTGAACTCCTGCTGTATCCCCACCAAGCTGAGCTCCATGTCCATGCTGTACTTTGATGACGAGTACAACATCGTCAAGCGGGACGTGCCCAACATGATCGTGGAGGAGTGTGGCTGCGCCTGATGGCTGAGGGCAGGGGCGCAGCGGCAGTGGGGTGTGGATGGCAGTCCCCGGTGGGCTTCTTCCAGCCCCTGCGGGAGCAGGAGGTGCCTGGTGGGCTGAGTGTGGTCATTCTGTTGGGCTGCAGAGAGAGTGCCAGGGAGAGGCCTGAAAGAATTTCCTACCTACTTCTCAGAGCAACCTGTCAAAACCAGAGGGAGAGCCCTCAGCTGACATGAGAGACTTTCAAATGCACACGTAGACACGCACAGCCAGACGCATCCTGCCACCCACACAGCAGCCTCCAGGATACCAGCAAATGGATGCGGTGACAAATGGCAGCTTAGCTACCAATGCCTGTCAGTCGGAGAGAATGGGGTGAGCAGCCACCATTCCCACCAGCTGGCCGGGCCACTCTGAATCGCGCCTTCTGAGCACACATAAAAGCACAAAGACAGAGACACTGAGAGAGAGAAAGAGAGAGAGAGAGAGAGAGAGTGCCGTGGAGAAGAAAAGCAGAGTGGGGAGCATGCAGGCGGGTGGAGGGCTGCGTCCCCCTGGGCTTGTACCAGGCCTGCCCTGCCACAGCAGCTACGGCGCAGACGTGTCCGCTTCCTCCCCACCTGGCATTTTCTGTGCTGCAAGACCAGGGGAACTGTCCTTCCACACCCTTGTAGAGGGAAAGAGGCCCAGGAAGGACGCCACCTGTCCCAGACTGTGGAGCAGGGGCAATGACCGTTCAATTGTTTGTCGCTCGGGTCCCTGACATGACTTACGCGCGCGCGTGTGTGTTTGTTTTTGTTTGTGGGGCGGGGAGGGTGGGAGAGGAGAGGGGGCTTAATCTGATGCTTTAACTGAACTCCAACAGTGGACAGGTCATTTGTGCCAGTTGTAGAACTGAAGAGACTTTTCTATCAGGTATGACCTTTTTAAGTGAGAAAACGGAATTGTTCAAAATGAGAAGGAAAAAAGTTGCAATTGGTGCCCTTCCCTGGGGACATTCCTCTAGGACTGGTTGGGGAGGATGGGAATGACCACTAGCAAAGGGATGAGCCCAGAGGAGGCAATGGTGGGGTGCAGGCATTCTGGAAATGCTGGTGGGGGGCTCTCTCAGCACAGGGTGAGGCAGGGAAGCCTCTCAGCTGGCCTTGGAGAGATGGGGAAGGCTTTCACTGCTTTGCAGAAGTTACCCATGTGGGTGGGCCCTGGCCACCCAGGCCAGTCATGGATGTGGCACCTGCCCGCTCACCCACCTGCCCGCCTGCCCCGCATAGCACTTGCCGACCTGCCTGAACGCACATGATATAGCACTTGCCGATCTGCGCGTGTCCAGAAGTGGCCCTGGGAAGAGCTCTGAATTCGCTCTCCCTCTAGATGTCCAAGTGCCACGTGAACTATGCAATTTAAAGGGTTGACCCACACTAGATGAAACTGGACTCGTATGACTCTTTTTATATTTTTTATACTTGAAATGAAATCCTTTGCTTCTTTTTTAAGCGAATGATTGCTTTTAATGTTTGCACTGATTTAGTTGCATGGTTAGTCAGAAACTGCCATTTGAAAAAAGAAGTTATTTTTATAGCAGCATAAAAAATGAATACAGTTAAATGTATTATACATAATTTTGGAACCAAAGAGGCCAACAGATCAGTTTTAATTTTTATTAGATGGTGAGGCTATCTTATGTGAGGTAGACGTTCTGAACAATCCCTTGCGTGGCCTGCCAACGTTTCAGGGTATAAATGGATTTTGTTTATTCAGTTTGATATGTCTTTTCTATCCTTACACACCCAGAAGGTAGAGTAAAAATGACTGTGGGAGAAGCAGGTGTGTACCCTTAAATCCTCATCTTTATGTTTATTTAATAAAGCTCCCCTTAGGTTCTGTTTCATAATAATTTAAAACCAAACAATTTCCCCATAGACTGGCTGTTAAAGTATTTTACGTTTGTGTACAGTTTAAGAAAATAAATGATTGAGTGCCACGGGCTTCCTGCCTTGTGTGATGTCTGGGGCGGTGGGCAGCTGGGAGGAGGGTCAGACCAGGTGTCCGGCTCCCATGCCAGCAGCCTCCGTGGCTCACTCCCGGCCTTCTCTGAGTCCTTGCCATGAGATGTATGTCACTCAAGCTAGCAAAGATGGCAGAAGATCAAAATGAAGGACAATTAGCAAATTCATGAATTACGCATTTGTTTACCCTTCTAGTCCCAAGACTAATTATGTTTCACCAAGGCCGCTTCTATTACCATTTGAAAGTGGTAAGACCCATCCCTGGAAGGAAGGGTAGAATATGGAAGGAGAGAAGCTCCCTTGACCTCTCTGTTCACCCCCAGGTACTAGTCTAGGCACTGTCACCCAGAAGGGGCTACTTATCTTGGGATAGGAGGGGAAACAGACAAGGTCATAAATAGTATCCTATCCCATGGGGATTTGAACTGGTAGAAAGGGGTAGAAAGGAATGATGGTTCTGCTGCCATGGCTGGATGTGACTTAGAGACCCATTAGGTCCTATTACCCCACAGCCCCCACATCAACCATCTTCATTTTCCAAAGGTTGGGATCTGGGGCTCAGAGAGTCCAGGCCCTACTTCAGGGTCACCCAACTATGGCAGGAACCTTGGGAATGTGAGCCAGGTGCCACTGCTGGTCTACCTGTTCCCCTGGGAGGATGGCAGCCTTCCTCTGAGGCCTAGTCAGCCCGGTGGGGCTCTGCCCTGGGGTCTGTGTCACCTGTGGTCTTCCCTAGAAAATCTCAGGACATTTGATCATGTGCCAAGTTAGGGATTATCTAATCCCATTAAGGTAACAATGGGGGAAACTGAGGCCCAACAGCCAGAGGGGCATATCTATCAATTTACACAGCTAGTTGGTAGCAGGACATTCTTATGGCCTTTGCCTTCTTCTGTTCTCTACTCTGCTAAGAGAGCTACTGCTTTGTTGGGCTCTTGTCCTGAGAGGTGGATTTGTTGATCTGCCAAGTCGTGAGATAGTATAATAGTTCATGGGCAAAAAAGAAAATGTGGTGATGATGGGGGTAATTCACCACCTAGCTGACCCCTGCTCTGCAGCAGGGCCCAGGCCCTCAGCCCAGCACCTGCCCTAGGATTTTTTTGTTTGTTTGTTTTAAGGCCGAAGCCCAGAGGGGCCATGAGAGCAGCCGGAGGGGCACTTCACTGGTTGGACAGGAGCGCCTGAGGGAGCCCTCCAGGGCCGGGACTCCCAGGCTGATTCTGTGGGTCCAGCAGTAGTCCCGGGAAGGGTTGGGACTCGAGAGTCATGAGGGCATTGGGCTGGCAGGCTTGGTCCCTGAGAGACCCTGCAGTTCCACAGTGGCATAGGTACTGATGGGGTCTGGTCCATCTGTGGCTGACAACAGCAGTAGGGGAAGGCACTGGAGCCCTATCCTGGGCTGGGTGTCCCTCCAGGGGGTGGCATGGCTTCTGGTGCTTCCTGTGGCCCCGGATTCCCATGTCATTTTCTCATCCTGTCTTTCTGTTGCTCTTTCCATTCTCTCTGCAGTGGACCTGGTCCAAGGTTGCCATGTCTCCTGGAAGTTGCCCACTGCCTCAGGCTTAGGTCTCTTGCTGAAGTCCCTTTGCTGGACTTTAAGGCAACCCTCTTGTCCATCTTTCCCACCTCCCTTCCTTCCTGTGACTTTTAGGCCATTAGGTCCTATTCTCATCCCAGCCCCATTTGGAACCAATACAATGGGCAGAGCCAGAAGGTCCCCTAACCACCTAAAACATCTCCTGCCTCCGCCTTGGCAATGCCTGGCCTTCCATCATGCCAGTTTCATCCTTGATGGACCTTCAAGCAAGTCCTGACTGCTGGAGCCCAAGGTCTAAGTTGAGGTGGGCTCTAGGGGGAGGGGCAGGTATTGGGATGCAGCACCCACACCTACCTCCCCTCTCTTCATCTCCCTGATGAAGAGACTGGCATCAGAGGACCCAAGGTGTCCTTGGTTTGCATTCTTTCCTGGCCATCTTGACCTGGCTCAGAGTGGGACACAATGGGGCTCCCTGTAGCCCAGCCCAGGTTAGGGGCAACATTTAGGAGGGGTTATTACATATCAGAGCTTAATACTTGATACCCGTGGTATGATATGATTCCACCACTCCAGGTGAGGACCTGGAATCTAGAGGACTTGGGCAGCTCCGGCACTGTGACCTGGCCCCCGTCCACCATGAGACTGGCAGGACCTCTCCTTCCAGGCCCTCTGCAAGGCCCTGCAGGAACCACTACTGGGGGTCCCAAAGGGGACTTGCAGATCATCTTGCCTTGGAGAATCAGGCAGTGCCTAGATCTGGGAAGAGGAGGGGTGGGCAGGAGACAGAGTGTGTGTGTTCGTGAGGTCACCGGTGCCCCAAACCACAAATACTTCTCTGGGCTGAAGAAAGCAGACCTTTGCAGGTAAAATAGCAGAATCAGAGCACTGTTGGGTGGGCAGAGGCCCTGGGAGCTCCCCAACCCAGTTGCTAGGCTTTTAGTGGGGTGCTGGGAGCTAAAGAAAAACCTGGTGGGGCTGTGCTGCTGGGGTCTGGCAGGGCTGTGAGTGGGGTGGGCTTTGTGGCTGTGTGTGGGGGGAGCTGTGATGCCGCGGTGTGACAGGGACTTGGTGAGATGGGTGCTGTGCTGGTGTGTGGGCTTGCTGCATGTGAGTCTGGGGCTGGGGGTGAGAGTGAGGTGGTGCGGGGCTGAGGACTGCTGGTTGTGGGTGTGAGGTTGCACAGTTGGCTGCGTGCATTTCCTGTCGTTTTCATTTTCTTCCTCTTCTGGTCAGATCGGGGCATCTACATTTTTAAATTTGGGCGATTGCTGGGAATCCCCCTGCAACCGGAATCCTTGGTTACCCTTGTGCCTGAAGGTGCTGGGCTGAGAGGACAGGCAACATCTGTGTCTTGTGCAGATGGCCTCGGTGTGGATTCATAGGTGGACATCACCACAGTGTCCCTGCGGCCTCAAAGCCAGAGCACTTCAGAGGTGGAAAGGCACCATCAAGCCGTTTGCTCATTCCCTCAGCAAACATTTCCTGGGTGCCTGCTGTTACACTGTGCTCATGCATCAGCTCAGCTTAGTCTTTGGGGACCTGAAGGTGGAGGGGAGCAGGTGTCATTAGCCCCATTGTATAGGGGAAGACTGAGGCTGGGATCCGTAAGTTGCAGCTCATGAGCGGCAGAACGTGGGTTTTCCCCCACGTCTGTTTCCAGCGTTTCCTCCCTCTCCCTTCCAGGAGGAGGATCAAGGAGCAGGGCAGGTAATCTGGAGCCTACGTGGAAGAGAGGGGAGGCTGGGGTCAGGATTTCCTGGTCCTGCTCCCTGCCTCTGACCCTGACTCCCTCCCTCCCAGGGTATCTCTGTAAGCTGTTTGTTCGTTGAGCTGTTCCTCTCTCCGGTTTTGGGGACAGCCATCCAAGTGCCATCCCGCTCTTGGTAGCCAGAGGCTGAGATGACTGCTGGGGACCAGATATGGGAGGGGGTTGGGGGTAGAGGCCGCAGGGTACAGATTGAGGGTAGCTGGGTAGGCACAGGAGGCTGGTGATGGAGGATGAACAATCTTCATCACGACAAGGAGGACATCCTTCAGCCTGGTTTTCCACTCCGGCCTGGTCTAACCTCTGAGTCCTCATCTATAGAAGGGACAATGACAGGGCCTACCTTGGGTAGGGTCAGGCTCTGAGGCAGTTTTATTGTTGCTGTTTTCCAGCTTATCTCTGCATCACGAAGGGTGTTGCGTGCCTGGCCAGAGCCCCACCCTTGCTCCAAGGGGCTGGCTCTGCAGCTCATCTTCATCCTCAGGTATTCTTTTGATGAATATTCACAGAAGCTTTGTGGATGATCTTGGCGAGCATTTTTTGAGAACTGAGTGCATATCTGATGTACCCTGTAGTGGTTCAAATTTGCCACCTCCCTGTTGGGCAGGTGAAGTGTGCCCATTTTACTAATGAGGAAGTTGAGGCTCAGGGAGGCTGAGTGTCTTGTCTAAGTCCTAATGGCTCTGCAAAGGGAGGAGCTGGGCCTGTGCCCTGCTGCCTTCTCTCCCTTCACTGTTCCAAGAGACCCTGGGGATCCTAGAGTCCCAGGGTGCTGGGGAAACAGCGGAGGAACTTGCCTGTAAGGTAACAAAGGGGCTGGGGGCTGCTGGGTATGTCCCAAGGAGGTCCATCAGAAGTCCCCAGCTGCTCCCAGCTCTCCTCCTGCTCCATCTATCTGCATTGGGGCACCTGAGGGTCCAACTACCTCCAGATACAGCCCACCTGTAGGCCCCCCTAATGAGAATAACCCCTTTTATGAACAGGATCAGGGACCTTTGGGGAGTCAGATGGGGGTGAAGACCCACGGAGATTCTGAGAATGCACACACCATTTTCAAGTGGGAATTCAGGGAAGAGTTTTGGACTCCTGGGGTGGAATCACCCACTGTGGGGGAGGGGTAGAGAGCAGGCTGCCGAGGGAGGCTCAGAGGGAACTTCACTGCCCCTCACCCAATCGAGCAAGCACCCTGTCTGTGCTCTGGGGATGCAGAAGGAGATGGGGTGCTGGAGGGAAGGAACCTGGGTCAGCTTACACTGCTATTTTTGTGGTTGTCCCTGCCAGGCTGCTGGCGGCTCACAGGTTTCTCTTTGCACCTGCTCTTCCCCATCCTCTGCTCCTGGAGCCTGCTCTGCCTGAGCTCCTGGAACTGGGGTGCTATTCCCAGCCTTTGTGTGGAATGAGAGGTGTGGGGCCTGAGGGTGGAGCTCAAGTCAGGTCCCAGGATCCCCAGGTGGCTGGGGTCAAGCAGGCGGGGGGGACTCTTCCCAGCCTGCTCTGGGCACCTGTGTGTGTGAGCGGGACACTGGAAGATAACTCCGGAAACAGCCCTGAGTCCCTGGAGCCCACAGCCTGGTCTCTAGGCCAGAGGGGCCGGGGTGGGGTGAGGCTTACACTGACCTGTGGGTGAGGGAACTGCCCATGCCACAGAGGATCATTCTGAGGTTGCCTGGCTTTGTGCTGTGGCTTTCTGGGTGTCCTCTCCCTCCTCAGAGGCCCCATGTGAGGGAGGTAAGTGAGGACCATTGCTCCCGTGGCAAGGGAGGACGGTGAGTTCTCCGGCTGCCCTGAAAGCAGCGCCCTATCTCCCTGCTTGGTGGGATGTCTCCCAAGTTCTGTACTTCAAAGAAGAGGTTTGGGGGCCATCTGAGCACAAGCATCCCAGCCTCCACCCTCTACCTGTTTGCCAAAGGCCTGAGGTTGTAGAAAGCAGGTCTAACAGCTGCTTCACTCCGATGCCCCAGATCCCTGCTAGGTACAGAAGCAGCTGGCCCTGGAAGATTGGATGAGGCCAGTGCAGATGAGATCCTGCCTCAGGCCTGCACTGCAGGTGACCATGGAAAAGAACGGAAGACTTTTCCCAAAGCATGCTCCTCCTATTGACCATCTAAGTGACCTTGTCACTACTGTGGCCCCGAGCAGGAGGTCTGATGGCTCGCAGGCTCCCGGGGACCCCAGGCTGCTCACCTCCCCATCAAGAGCCTGAGGGCCCCCTCCCCAAGTGCCATGCTTGGGCTCCATTGCCCCTGCACCTTCCAAATGCCCTCCCCTCCCCACTTCTGCTGCTTGCCATTCACCCTTCAGGGCTCTGGGGTGGGAGCCAGACTCTGGGGGGCTCATGGAACTCCGCTCTTGGCCTCACCTGCATGGTCGCTGACTGCATGAGCATCTGCCTCCCCAGAGGCTGCACCGCCAGATTTCAGAGGAGCTGGAGTCCATCACTGAGACCAGGAAATACCAAGTGCTCAATGTACATTTCCTTTTGTTTTTCTTTTAAAGAGAGAGGGACAGTCAAAGAGAAAGAGGGAATCAGTTTTATTTCGCTTTTCCTGTGGCTTTCGTTGCTCTGACACCTCATTGTGTACATGGTGCTGGGGTTCGAACCCGGGTCCTCACATGTACCAGGCAAGCGCCATAACAGCTGAGCCACCGCTCCAGCCCATCAATGCACACTTCTTTCTTATTTATTTATTTATATTTATTTATTTTATTCAGAAATTTATTTGTTGAAAAATCAAACAAGCTTCTAATGAAATAATATATATATATATAAATTCTGAAAATTAGATTTACCCCCAAGAGCCCCCCCAATTATCCACCTTATCCCTCCCCTCCACTTCCCAATACATCTCTACAAATGCCGTAGGTTGTATGACATTACATCTTATCTGGACTTAAAACATGATACTACACCTCCTTTCTCAATGGCCAGGGTCTACTTCCAGCCTCCACAGATGAGTGGAGACATTCGACCCTTGGTTCTCTGGGTTATGCTGATTTCACTCAGCATAATTTCTTCCATAGCCATCCATTTACCTTCAAAGGCTGCAATATCATTGTTTCTAATTGCTGAGTAGAACTCCATGGTATATATGTACCACAGCTTTTGGATCCATTCATCCGGTGAGGGGCTTCTGGGTTGGTTCCATAATTTAGCTATTGTAAATTGAGCTGCTACGAATATGGATTGCATTGTTACTGTACAATGCACACTTCTTAAATGAGTGCCGGAACACCACTGATGGATGAGAAGCTGACTATTCACCCCTTTCCCTGTTAGGGCAACTGAGGCTGTGAGGGCCAGCAGGACTCAGGAGAGGCTGGGCCCTGGCTGAGGTCAGAAGCCAGCACTCCGGCCCACACCTTTGTTATTTTGCTTGCTTTTAAAAGCACCCCGTGCCCCACAGGTGACTCATGGAAGCAGCCTTTTCAAAAGCCTATAATTTGCCCCCGTGTTCAGCTTCACGCACAAGCTGCCGCTGCAGGCAAAAACAATGCCAATCCAAATGGGTGCCACCCGGGCCCTGGGTGCCAATGAAGATCTGTGCTGGCTTCCTGGTTCCTCCCTGGCACCCCGAAGAAGGCATCTCTTCCTCCTCTTGTCTTCCACCCTCGGGAGAGTGTAATTTGTCACCCGAGGGTGTCTCATAAAAGCTGAGCTTTAATTAATCAATCACTGAGCTATGAACTAGTTAATGCGGGCCCCACTCCCCCTCCTGTGGATGACTGGCGCACTAATGAGGGCCAATTATTTCAGCATTAATAATTAATCTCCGACCGCACTGGGGAAGGAGTGGAAGCTACACAAGACTTGAAGCAGCTCTGCGAGCCAGCCTGCGTTGGAGGAGCTGAAAGGGGCCTCATGGTCAAGGGCCTTCTTTGCTTTGGAGGAAGCTCCAGGGGCCGGGATCAGGGGCCTGGATCAGGGGCAAGAGTAAGCCGCATGAGGGCAGGGGCTGTGTCTCCTTGTACGCTGCTGTCCCTGGCACTGGAACAGTTCCTGGTTACAGCAGGCACTCAATAAGTATTTTATTTTATTTCATTTTTGGTACCAGAGATTGAATCCTGAGGTGCTTAACCAATGAGCCACATCCCCAGATCTTTTTATTTTTTATTTTGAGACGAGGTTTCTCTAAGTTGCTTGGAGCCTTGCCTAGCTGCTGAGGCTGGCCTCAAACTTTCAGTCCTCCTGTCTCAGCCTCCCGAGTCTCTGGGATAACAGGCCTGTGCCACTCCGCCAGGCTCAATAAGTACGTTTTGATTGGCAGTCTTATCCAGGCCCCGCCACGCAGTTGTTCCATAACCTCAGTCAATTTTTTCATTCTCTTTAGCCTCTGTTGTTCTCAGTTGGACTGGGCTAGAGGGTGTGTTTATTTGTTCATTTATTTGTCCAGTATTCATTAAGTACCCTCTATGAGCTAGGCTAGTCAGTTCCCCGCCCGGAAGCCAGCATCCCTGTCGCTTTGAGGACAGGTGCCCGCTGCAGGTCTGTACTGTGGCTACGGCCATTTCTGATGGAGAGGCAGGGGGGACCCTTGGAGGTTTGGGACAGCATTTGGAGTGGCAGTTATCCAGAGCTGGCGTCATGGCAACTTCAGGTCTCAGGCAGAGACCCAGGTGTGCCTGCTGGCCTCCACTTACAGGATCATCCGGAGGGCCTTGGTGACGGGGGCAGTGACTCTTGGCTATGGTGGCTTCCTCTCCTGAGCTCCAGAGCAACCGCATGCTGGGGGTTGGAGAGGCGGTCGCTGGCGTCCTGGGTGAGATGTGCTGGTTTGATGGAGCCTCCTGTGGATCAAAGTTACTCAAGAAAGCTCCTGTGCTGTCCCATGTGTTGGGGGAAAGCAGTCTTCTGAGGTTAGTGGTTTGGGGGCTGGGTGGGGGAGTCATTGCTGCAACTGGGGGACCTTCCAAAGTCTGCGTAGGTCTGAGAACTGTAGAGAAGCCCCATCTCATTTATAAATGATGAAACTGATGTCCAGAGAGGGGCTGTGATTTGCCCAAGGCTCCATAGCTAAGAAAGCTCTATTTAGTAGCTCAGATAAGTTCCAATGGTTTGCCGTATGCACAGGGCATGGGGCTTCTTCTTGGCAGACACCAAAACCCCAAAACATCACCCTCACCTGGCATTGTGTGTACTTGAGTGCGCATGTGACTCTCAAGGGTAAGAGGTAGAAAGGGGAAAGTGGTCACACGGAGGGCTTCCTGGAGGAAGCAGGCCCCAGGCACCTTCCTACAGCATGTGGCCTGGGCCTAGGGCTCCTTGCTCCTATCCCTGCTCCCGTGGTTTCCCCAGAGGGCTAAGAGGTCAGGGGCTAAGAGCATGGGTCTTCAGGCAGACCCCGACTTGACTTTCTAGACTTCACCCTGCCCTAGCTGTGGGCCCTACGGTTGGTTGCTTAACCTTTCTGTGCTTGAGTTCCCCATCAGACAATGGGGTGGAAAATCCTATTTCCATCATTCAGATTAAGTGAAATAACAAGAGTATGACTGGGTGAGCACCCGTGAGGCTCTAGGACATTTACAGGAATGTTTTTGATACAGCAGATCCGTGGCAGCTCTAGGAGATATTAGCATTTATATTCCATGGATGAGAATACTGAGAAAGACAGAGTCAGTGACTTGCTTGAGGTCAGACAGTAGGACAGGGACGGCCTGGAGTCCAATCCCAGGTCACGTGCTCTGGGCTTGAGTCCCCGGTCATGAACCGTGGGGTCTACACCTTGCTGACCTTAAAGAGTTGACTTGCCCTACGGAGGTGGCCACACCCCTATTCCTCCTGCCTGTCTCAGGGTTTGGAGAGCCAGGCGGGTCCTCTCAGGGCCCCCAGATTGACCGTAGTCCTCCCTCCAGGACAACCAAGATGAGACTGGAGTTGTTTTAGGGAAACACGCTGGTCGCGCGCTGTTTGCCCTAGAGTTTGTATTATCTCATTCCCTGAATTTAGCCCTAAGTCCCCTTCAGCAGGTGGCCATGTGTCCCCCTCTGCCATCAGCCGGTGGCAGAGCTGGATGTGGATTGAGGAGCGATGTTAAGGGAAGTTGAGGCCAGTGCCCTCCTGGCTCACTGGTGTGCTGTGGACCCAGGACACCCAGGAATGCTGATCCATGGAGACAATCAGCCTGCGGAGAGTGGGGGACACTGTCCTTTGAGTGAACAGGATCCCGTACCTTCACAAAGGCAGAACAGCGTTTGGTAAACTATAGCCAGCAGCCAAAACTGTAAGCTAAGAATGGTTTTTACATTTTTAAGTGGGTGCAGACAAATCAAAAGGAGAATGATATTGCATGATGCTAAAATGATATAACATTCAAATTTAGTGCCTATAAATAAAGTTTTATTGGGATACGGCCCCCTCATTCATTTATACATTAGTTAGGATGGAGAGCCATGTGGATGGCAAACCTACAGTAGGCACATTCTGGCCCTTCACAGAAAAGCTGGCTGGCTGCTGATGGAGATGGCTCCCTGGCAGGACAGAGGCTCCAGCAGGCACTATCGGGGCCCCCATCCTCCTCCTGGGAGGCCGCCTCATCTCCATATCCCTCCTACTGCTGATGGGTGCAGAGGTGGACCTGCGGCCCAGGCACCTGAACGCTGAGCGTGTCTGTCCTAAACATTTAGAATAAGAGCCTGGAGGGCCAAGGGTGGTGCTCTGTGGTTCTTGGGAGCCTTCGTGAAGCCCAGTGCTGAGCTGCGTTGGTACTAAAACCAGCTCCACCACCTCACACCCATGGAGATGGCCACTGTAAAGTCACCAGAGACAGCAACATTAGTGGCAATGTGGTGACGCTGGCATCCTTGTGCACCTTGGTAGGAATGTGAATGGTGCAGCCACATTAGGAAACTGCATGGAAGTTTCTCAAAAAATTAAAAACAGGAAACAGGGCTGGGCATGGTGGTATGCCATTGTAGTCCCAGCTACTTAAGAGACTGAGGCAGGAGGATCGCTTTAGC
>PVKS010010845.1:34449-58772 GCA_004027875.1 Aplodontia rufa
TTTTTCACATGGCTTTAGTTGCTCCAACACTTAGTTGTGTACGTGGTGCTGGGGTTTGAACCCGGGTCCTCGTGCTTGCCAGGCAAGCGCTGAAACTGCTGAGCCACCGCTCCAGCCCCTGGAAGCAGGTCTTGACGGGATATTTGCGTGCCTGTGTCCACAGCATTAGTATTCACCATGGTCAAAATGTGGACACAACCCAAGTATCCATCAATGGATAAAAAAAATGTGGAATCAACATGTGATAGAATATTATTCAGTCTCAAAAAAGAAGGATATTCTGACACATGCAACAGCATGAAGAGCTTGAGGGTATTTTGCTCAGGGAAGTAAGACAGACGCAAACTTGAGATACCTGGAGGAGTCAAGTTCAGAGACAGCAAGTGCCGTGGTGGCTGCCAGGGTCTGGGGGAGAGGAGCCAGTGCATAATGGAAGCAGAGTTTCAGTGTGGGAAGATGAGCAGCTTCCGTGGATGGGTGCACAACAAGACGAATGGACCTCATACGCTGAACCTACACTTAGTCCTGAATGTTATATTAGGAATACATTTAACAATTCAGAAAAACCCGTATGAACTGGGTGTGGTGGTGCACTCCTGTAATCCCAGCAGTTCAGGAGGCTGAGGCAGGAGGATCGCAAGTTCAAAGCCAGCCTCAGTAAGCTAGCAAGGCCCTAAGCAACCTGGCTAGAGACCCTGTCTCAAAATAAAAAGTAAAAAGGGCTGGGATGTGGCTCAGTGGCAAAGAGCCCTGGGGCTCAATCCCTGGTACCAATCACACACACACAATATGAAACCCAGCAACAGAAGCAACCTCCTCTGTGGCAGCCCATCTCCAGCCTTGCTGGCAGCAGAAATCGTGTCCTCTTGCCCCTCGGACCTCAGCCCAGACTCAGGGAAGGGTGTGGCAGGGGCCACCCTCCCTAAGCCTTCCTCATCCTGTGTAAGCTTCCTCTGTGAGTGAGTGCTCACCTGGGGGAGCCAGGAGGCAGGTGTCTACCCCCAGGAAGCTCAGAGGCACCTGAGGGAGCAGGTTGCCCGTGGAAGCTCTTCAGAGAAAGTTGACGTCCCTGTTGTTAGTGTTAGGTCCTTGCCAGAGGCTGGCCTAGGTGAGACGAAGCCTGGCTGAGTACAGTCCCAGGGCTCAGAGACTCACCTGGGCCCCTCTAGGCTGCCCAGCCTCTCTCTTATAGTCTTGGTACAGGTGAGCTTGGTGGCTCTGAGGGTGTTCCCTTCACCACTCAGCAGACAGGCACTTCCCTGTCTCTTTTTATTCTTACAAAATTCCTCAATGATCCAGGTGTGGTGGCACACAACTGTAATTCCAGTGACTCAAGAGGCTGAGGCAGGAAGATCCCAAGTTTAAGATCAGCCTCAGCAACTTAGCAAGGCCCTAAGCAACTTAGTGAGACCCTATCTCAAAATAAAAAAAAGGGGGCTGGGGTTGTGGCTCAGTGGTTAAGCACCCCTGGGTTCAATCCCTGGTACAAAAAATAAATAAATAAAATTGCTCAGTGAGTCACAGGCACTGGGAATTCCTGCCCATCCTTGGGTGACGTCCAGGCTCCAGACCAAGGGAATCTGGTAAGTTCTGAAGCTGGTGCCTTGCCAAGTGGGGCTCTGAGATCCAGGGGCTCTGAGGAGTGGCCAGGAGGTTTCCAGGACCTGTCAGAAAGGTTGGCATCTGTCCCTAAAATCTTGTCTGAAATTCCCTGCTTAGGCCCTTGACTGTGGGCCCCCAGCAGCTGCCAGCGAGGCCAGGTGAGCCAAGAATGCAAATGGGGACTGTGATGGGTGCCGAGGTTGTTCAATGCTTTCTACACGCTCGAGGTGGTCGTGATGCTGTCTGAAACATTGTCACTGTCTGGGACCCAGGAGGATATTGTGGAACGCCAGGAATGGCACCATAATGGTGCCTGAGCAGGTGAAGCTATTCAGACTTCAGTGTGACCTGGATCGGGCAGGAGAGTCTGCGTGGCTTACAAGGCTCCAGATGGGAAAGCCACACTTTGGGTAGTGTGACTTCTTTGAAAAGCCTTCCTCAGTGCCACCCCCAGCTAGGGCTTGGGCTCTGGGAGGCCCCTTCAGCTTGGCAGGCTTTTGTGCCCTGGGCACTTTGGGATATGCTTTGCGGTTGGGTGACGGACCCAGCAGCCCCTGCCCTGCGCCCCTGAGAGGGCTGTCCCAGAGCTCCCTGGGGTCCCTGAGGCTTCCACGTGGCCAGCCTTGGTCCGCTGGCCTGGGTTGGTTCTCTCCCGCCCCTTGGGCCACCTATGCTGCTGTTCCCGTGACTACTGCTTCGTTGCTGGGGCTGTGGCTGCTCCTTCCTCTGTTGGTGGCTGTGCTGCGACGTAGCTGCCTCCTTTTATGGGCTAATCATAGGTCTCATGCTGCAGTGATAGTGTAAGATTAAGGTGATCTGCTCGGGTGATGGCGCTCAACAAGCACTCATGCACGAGCCCTCTGTTCCTTCAGCGTCTTGAAGTCAGACGCTGATCACCTGTGCCAGGGCGAGGGGGTGGGGCACCCCAGACAGAGGAAGAGGCCCTGAGGCAGCGAGGCCTGGAGGGGTGGGGCAGGGCGAGCAGCAGAGAGCACTGCCACCAGATGTTAGGGGCAGCGGTTTGTGCAGAGCACCAGGGTGGTTTGGGGCAAGAGCGTGGTGTGATCTGACTTATTTTTTTGAAAGATTCACCCCCTAGCTTCTTCTGTGGACAATGGGGCTTTGCAAGTGAGAGGTGCGATGAGGCCCAGTGTCTAAGGTGGAGCTCATCGGGGTGGGATTAAGTGGTGTGAGTTGTGCGGAAGTCTGGACAGGGCTGGACCTGAAGGCAGGACGGCGGGCCTTAGGCTAGAACAGGGACAGGCTCAGGGTCATGCAGCTGGAGGCTATGGTGTAGACAGGGAGGCTGGAGGCCCACCCAGGAGGCTGGGCTGCTCTGGTTGCTGAGCACTGTCCGAGGGCTGGTGTGGATGCCTGCCTTGCTGTTCCCAGGGTGCCGCATGGGACCTGCCTTCATGGCCCTGGCCTCCACTGCTAGGCCGCCTAGGAGCCAGAATCAGCTGGAGGCCTATCACGTCTGTAGCCACCAGCCTCCTGTCTTGGGACTGGGAGAAGGGACAACCCCTGACAGGCCATGAAGCAGTCTCACAGGGCTCCCCGTTCAGCCTCCTCCTGACTGCCTCATTTCTTGTGGAAAAGGATACTGAGCCTTGTGTGGGCCATAATTCCAGGGCTGCCATATACCGGTCCCCAGAGGAGGCAAGGTGGGCGTGTGTGTGTGCATGCATCTGTGCGTGTGTGTGCATGCATGTGCGTGTGCGTGCGCATGCATGTGTGTGCATGTGTGTCTGTGCATGCCCATGTGTGTACATGGGTGCATTGTGTGTGCATGTGCATGCATACGTGTGTGCATGCATGTGTGTGTGCATATGTGTATGCATGTGTGTATGCATGTGTGTGCATGCATATTTGTGTGTGTGCATGCATGTGAGTGTGTGAGTGTGTGTGCATGAGTACATGTGTGCACATGTGTGCATGGGTGCATTGTGTGTACATGTGTGTGTGCATGTGTGCATGCGTATTTGTGTGTGCATGCGTGTGAGTGTGTGCACATGTGTGTCTGTGCATTTGTGCGTATGTGCATGCACACACGTGTGCGTGCGTGTGCATGTGTGCAGGTGTGTGCGTGTGCCCGTGTGTGTACATGGGTGCAAGCACGCACTTGGTTTTGGGGGATGCTGCCTGAGATGGGGTGGGCTGGGTGCTGGGAGCAGCTGGTTTTGGGCAATGCAAGAGAGAAAATCAATTTTATTTCTTCATCTGTTTTTTTTTTCCATCAGTTAGTTGTGTACCTGGTGCTTGGGGTTTGAACCCGGGGTCCTCACGCATGCTAGGCAAGTGCTCCAACCGCTGAGCCACCGCTCCAGCCCCTGGGGAGTGATTTTGAGAGTCTTTCCCAGGCAAGATCCCTAAAGGCCTTAGAACAGTTTTTGCCCCTGGGAAAGGAGAGCAATTGAATTTCCTTGCCCAGCATGATCCAGAGGCTGAAGTCTCCACAGCCCGGGTCTGACAGGGTGAGATGGGCAGGGGTCCTTAAGTCAGGGAAGTTGGGAATTTGTGGAAAGTGTATCTGGGGGCAGATTCTGCATGCACATAAGCTGGAAAGCAGCCAAGTCCTCTGGGGAAGGGGGATAGGAACCTTGCCCAAGGAAAGGCATCGTGCCCTGGGCTGGGGGAGCGGTGTTTCCTCAGGGGGGCTGGGATTCTTTTGTGTTTTTATCTTCAGAGTTACTGACACATACTGACTGTACTGGAGCAACCTGGGACTCCTCCTCTTGGTTGTACCACCAGGCTGACCTGTCCCCACACTCTGTGAGGGGCATTCCATGGGCTGCAGGGCAAGGATGTGCTGGTGGGTGGGGTAGAGACATGGGCTTTTCCCATGACATACACTGTATGGGGAGCTGGCTCCCAAATACCTAGAAGGCCTTGCAAAAACCCTGGGCCTGGGTCCCATTGCTGCAGTCCTAGGAGGTCTGGAAGGTCCTAATCTTACCAGATCTAATCTCTTTACTGACTGCTGGTGAAGGGAGGCCCAGAGACATTGCTGAACTTCCCCAAGGTCACACAGCGACTAGAAGACGAGCAAGAATAATCTCAACCAACAAATTCAAGGACGCTCAGTTAACCAGAGTCCCTTGGAATCTCTCCTCCCTCCCTTCCTCCCTTCCTTGTCACTTAAGAAAAATTTACTTGAACATCACCCAAGGCCAGTTATGCCCTCAGAAATTCCTAGGCCGTGAGAGTCTTCTGGGGGGTGAGGGGCCCTCCACCCTCCGAAGGGCGGGCTTGTGGGTAAACTGCTGCGATGAGCTATTTCTAAGGTAGGAAACGAGAAACTAGATCACCAAGCCCTAGGGAAGGGCTGTGGTTGGCATAGAAAACACCTGATCCCATCAGGAGGCAGGCGGGGCAGGGGGCTCCTCCCCAAAGCTGGGCTTATGGGCTGCTCCTGCGTGGTCCTCTGGGGTCCCTGAGAAAGAAGCAGGATTTGTCCTCAGAACTTTCTTCCAGAGTGTGTGGACTCAGGCCACGTGGAGAGCCGGAAGCACCTCAGCCTGTGGCCCCGCAATCCAGGCGCCATGGTCTCCTGCCTGCCTGCCTGCGTCTGTCTGTCTGTCTCTGTCTGTTGGGCTGAATGCCTGCCTTACTCATCTGTGCACTGAGTCACCTTGTTTCAGAATGCTGCCCTGTTCCTGGAACAGAGCTGGACACCAGAGGTGGACCTGAGTCATTTCTGCATGTGGACCTGCCTGCCCCGGGAACCCAGGAGGTCTTGAGGGCCTGAACAGGCTGGAGCCTGGGGGGACACAGGGGACCTTTCAGCCACAAGAGACCACACAATGGCCCTGAGAGGTGCAGAAGCAAGGGATGGGTGGGGAGAGCAGAGGACCCCCAGGGTCATCACCTGGGTGGGGGGAGAGGTATCAGGCCAGGCAAGGCCTAGTGGGGTGAGAGGGGTGGGCTGGCTGGGTGGGGAGTGTGAGGGTCTTTCCTGGGGCCCCAGAGCCAGGCTGCCTCAGTGTGAGTCTCAACTCCACAGCTGTGTGTCTTTGGGCAAGTAACTTCCCCTCTCTGAGACTGTATCTTCTGCAAATGGGGCTAATAATAATGATATCGGGGCCATATGGGGTCATATGAGAATTAAACGAGATAATGCATATAAACTTCTGGGTGCATAATAAGTGCACAGTAAGTGTTAGATGACATTGCTGTCACTGTCATCAGGAGAGGTAGTTGGGGAGGGAATGAAGAGACTTTCCTGGGTTGGGTGCACAGAGGTGAGAGGTTCCCTTGGGTGACTGTGTGGGAAGGGGGCGAGGAGAGGGCTGAGGAAGGAGCTCTCCAGGCCTGGAAGGGTCAGGGGATTGAGAGGAGAGTGTGCCACCCAAGAGGTCTCCTGCTCACCATCCCAGCCCCCTACAGGCCTTCAGGAGCAAGCCCAGAGCTCCTGTTTCTAAAATTTATTTATTTTTTAAAATGTTTACAGCATCATTGAGAAATAACTCACATAGCACACATTTCACTTATTCAAAGGGTACAATTGACTGATTTTAAAATCTAGTCACAGACTGATGCGAGCACCACTACAATCAATTTCTTAAAATCCTGATCGCCACCAAACCCCACCCCAGAGCCATTAGCAGTCACTGCCCCTCTCCCCAACCCCTCCCCAGCTCTGCCCAACCTCCTACCTGCCTTGTCCCTGTCTTTCTGTTTTTTTTCTTTTCAAGAAAGAAACAACTTTATTTAGTTTTTCGCATGGCCTTAGTTGCTCCAACGTTTAGTTGTGTACGTGGTGCTGGGGTTTGAACCCGGGTCCTTGTGCTTGCCAGGCAAGCACCTGAGCCACCGCTCCAGCTCAATGTCCCTGTCTTTCTTGTCTGGCTTCTTTCACTGAATTTGAGGGTTTCAAAGTTCATCCATGTGCCAGGTTTTCTTTCTACCTTTCTTTCTTTTTTTTCTTTTTCTTTCTTTCTTTCTTTCTTTCTTTCTTTCTTTCTTTCTTTCTTTCTTTCTTCTTTTTTTTGTACTGGGGATCGAACCCAGGGGCATTTAACCACTAAGCCATCTCCCCAGCCCTTTTTAATTTTTTATTTTGAGACAAGGTCTCTCTTAGGTTCTAAGTAGCTGAGGCTGGCTTTGAACTTATGATCCTCCTGCCTGAACCTCCCAAGCTGCTGGGATTACGGCACACCTGGCTAAATGATACTCTTTGATGCATAAAAGTTTTAAGTCATGGTAAAGTTCAGTTGATCTATGCTTTCTTTTGTTGCTTCTGATTTCGGCGTCATAGCTGAGAATCCATCGCCTAATCCAAGATCGTGTGAATCTACACTCATGCTTCCTCATTAGAGCTTTCTGGTTTAGCACATAGGTTTTAGGTCTCGGGGCTGATCTGTACCACTAATAAACTCTTGTGTACTGTGGCTTTGTAGTAAGTTTTGATATTAGGCAGTGCAACTCCTTGAATTTTGTTTTGGTTATTCTGTGTCCACTGGCGATCCAAACGAATTTTAGGATCAGCCTGTCATTTTCTGCAAAGAAGCCAGCTGGAATTTTGGGGGAGACTGCTCAGATGTACAGGACAACCCGGGAAGCATTGCCATGTTAGCAATATTCAATCTGGTCTGTGGACACGGGATGTGTATTTGTTTAGGTCTTTCTTCCTTTCAACAAAGTTTTGTAGTTTTTAGAGATAAATTTTTGCACTTCTTTGCTAAATGCATTCATAAAAATGTTTGCCACTTTTGTAAATGGACTTTTTCTTAGTTTCCAGATTGTTCATTCCAAGCATGTAGAAATAGAAGTGATTTTTGTACCTTGATGTTTATCCTGCAACCCCCCTGAACTCACTTATTATAATAGCTTTTTGGTGGATTCCTTAGGATTCTCTAGATACAAGATCATGACCGGTGCAAGCAGACATGATTTTCTTCTTACTTTTCAGTTTTGGTGTCTTTATTTCATTTTGTAGGGTAAGTTTCCTGGCCAGAGTCTTCAGCACATCTGCTTTTGCATAGAAAAA
Organism: Aplodontia rufa; assembly: GCA_004027875.1. Taxonomy (NCBI): domain Eukaryota; kingdom Metazoa; phylum Chordata; class Mammalia; order Rodentia; family Aplodontiidae; genus Aplodontia; species Aplodontia rufa. Next base: position 42,041 of record PVKS010010845.1, read on the forward strand.
GGGGGCTCACATTTTATCCGCCCAGAGTCCCTAGCATGGATACCTGGAGAACCCCAGCTCTCCGCCTGCACCCACACACACATCCTGGTCTCTGACCTCACCTGCCCTGGCGCCAAGTCCTCACCTTTTCATTGCTGACCTGTACTTATGCCTCCCTCACTCCTGACCCCAATGCTGTCTTCCCTCTTCTCAAATCCTGCCCCCTCCCTCTCCCCAAACCTCAACCCAGTCCTGCACTCTTCTATCCCAATGATGTCCTTGAGGGCAGTCATTACCTCTTCTCTTTTTCTGGTGTCCCTGGAGATGATATACTGGATATGAGGACAGTGGTCATGTTGGAAGGGTGTGAGCAAAATCCCAAGGTCAATCAACTGGGGAGACAGGACCTACAGGGTCAAAGCTGTCATGAAGTTCAGCCTGAAGCAGGCTCCATGGGGGTCTGGGACCACAGAGGTCCATCCATCAGAGGGTCCTAGTGCTTGGAACAGGAGGACAGTCCTGAGATCAGCAGGACAAGAATGAGGCAGGGCAGGTGAGAAAACTATTCCAACAAACCGCTTCCTCCCAGGTTTGAGATGTCCAGGACAAGAAGGGCGCAGAGCCACTGCTGGGAAGCTCTGGACTTCCAAGTCAGGGTGGTAACCAGGAGACTGGACGTGGGCAAGAGCTCCAGGCTACAATGGGGCAGAGAATCCCAGAAACTACATGGGGAAGAGCTGGAGCGGTGGCTCAGCAGTTACAGCGCTTGCCTGGCATGCACGAGGACCTGGGTTCGAACCCCAGCACCACGTACACAACGAAGGGTTAGGAAAATAAATAAAACTGATTCTCTCTTTCTCACTGTCTACATCTTTCTCTCTTAAAAAGAAAAAAAGAAACTGCCTGGGGAGAAATCCCACGTTGCCCTTTGACCGGTTCTAGGATTCAGTCGAAATCACCAACTGGAGAGGAAGCTGGAGAGAGTAAGATGGCCAGGGGAGCAAGCAAGGGGTCAGCGACCACACACCAGGAGGCTTGACGTTTGCTTGCTTTTTTTATGCATCAGTTCTGGGTGCTACCATGGTGTGGAGGCTGAGAAGCCTTCAACAGGATACATGGTCAGTTCTCTCAGGTGCTTCTGAACCCAATGGAGAAAGGCAGAGTTGGGGAGTGGGGTCCATTTAAAGATGGTGGCCTCCTTTTTTCTTTCTTTTTTTTTTGAATCATAAAATTTACCACCTTCATGTTCACCTGGAAGGAATTCACCAGGGCCATGGAACCTGCCCCAACATATCACCTGAAACAAGGTAAACACCCCAAAAACCTTCACAGCCTCCCAAACCTGGGTCATCCTGGACTAAGCCAAGTTCGATAAAATACATCCTTGCAGGGGCTGGAGCCGTGGCTGAGCGGTTGGAGCACTTGCCTGGCATGGGCTTGGGACCCAGGTTTGAACCCCAGCACCACGTACACGATGAAGTGTCTAAGAAACAAAGGGCAGATGAAAAAGTGAATAAAATTAATTCTCCCTCTTAAAAAAATAAAAAAAATTCTTCCTGGCAGGACTTCTCAGAGCCTTTATGTGCACGTGTTCCCTGGAAGTTTGACGAGTGAATTGTGTCTCACCAGTGATCCCCGTGTCTCACCTTGGGGAGCCACAGAAGGGCAGGGATCAGGTCTAGAGCTAAAGGCTAGGGAGAGAGCAAGGAGGCAAAAGGATCTCCAGCTAGGTGTCTGCATCACGAGAGGCCAAAACCAGATTCCTGGCAGGGAAGAGCCAGGGCCCACAGATATGAATCAGTGAGAGACATCTGGCTGCTCCCCACCAGTGGCCGAGGTGGCGCCTGGGAAGGCAGAGCGGGGCCTCAACGGGCTTGATTTCCAAGGAGATTTTAGCCATCTGTACATTTAACTTTTCACTATGAGGAAAATGCATTCATGAATTTACTTGCAAAAAAATTAATTACAATGCAAAAAGATTAAAGAAAAAAAACAAAAAGGAAAGAGTTCCAGGGTCTGGCAGGCAGAGGACTATAAGGAAACAATCCCCCGCATTTTGGTTTCACGCTCGCAAACATTTCCTGGGACAGGACCTAGCCAAGCCCATGCGGAAGAGGGGTCTGGTGACATAAACCCTGACCTCGGAGCTCCTGGGGTGGTAGGGGAAGCCTGCAGGGAGACAGACCTTTCCGAGGCTGTGGGGAAGAAACTGGGTGCCCAGAGTGAGGTGGAGGGGATGGGCAGGCTGGGGTGAGGGCGAGTGGAGGTAAAGCCCTGCTGGGTGGGAAAGGAGGCACCTGGTGGAGGGGAGCGGCATTCTGAAAGATGCATGGGGGACCTGAAAGATGCATGGGGGACCTGAAAGATGCATGGGGGACCTGAAAGATGCATGGGGGTTTTTCACACGAGAGAAGGACATTGGAAGGCAGAAGAGCTCCCAGGAAGAGTGACCTAAGCCCCTCACACAAGTCCTGCCCCCTGAAGAAACCCCGCTGGTAAGGGGCTCAAATGCTGTGCATGTGTCAAATTCTGAGTGACCTCAGGCACGTTGCTTGATCTCCCTGAGCTTTGGTTTTTATACCAGCCCAGCAGGTATCCCTGTCCAGGTCAGGGGTTGGTTGGGCCAGAGAGCTTAGGGCCTGGTGGGTCTCTGCCTAGAGAGGGGCAGGAGGGACGGAAGATGGAGAAGGCCTAGGGCAGACAGACCTGAGCCTGTAACAGTTTCTGGGGCTTCTGTTTCCAGCGTGTGCAACAAAGAGAAAAATCAAAGTCTCCTGCAGGGCTGCCGTGTGGGACAGTGGCCTTGACAGCCAGCATCTAAGAGCAGAGGAGAGACCTGAATGAGCAAGGTGCCAAAAATGGACAGTTTTTGGGCCCCCAGGCATGGAGGGGGATGAGCCCCCCACCTTAGGAATCAAAAATGTGTCTACTGAGCCCTCTAGGGAACCAGCAGCAAGAGTCCCTACAGCAACCTTGCAAAGGGGGCGTTCAAGTCTGAAGCACAGAGTGGAGGTCATCAGAATTGGTGGGGTGTGGTTGGACCCCAGGCTGGGAGGCCTTGTGTCATTATTGGGAAATCAGCCCCTGGCCTCCCCAAGAGGGATAGGGACACCTTAGGGGCATCCTGCTCCCACAGGGATGTTTCCTGCCATGGCACCCTGCCTCCTCATCCCACATCGCCCCTGTGCTGCTCCGGGGCCAGAGCCTGCCGCTGGCTACCGGCCACACCAGTAGCCCCTTATCGCTGTTGTGTCTTGCTGCTGGCCGGGGGCTGGCCAGGGCAGCCTCTAGTGCCCTGTGGGCCCAGTCCTTGCCACCAAGGTTCCTGCTCCTCAGGGCCAAGAGAACCAGCTCACGAATGTCTCCAGACTTGCAGAGCCCTGTGTGCTGCCAAGGGACCTGGGTCCAGGACACTGAGGTGTCCCCTGAGCTGACCTGCCCTCACTTGCCATGTGACCTGAGAAGTGTCCCTGGGGGCGGAATGGGGACCCGTAAAAGGGAACTGAGGAAGTTGCAGGCCCTGTCCTCTGCCAGGATCTCTGACACCTGTCACCCCTTGTTGGAGTGCAACTGTGGACATCCTGAGCGGTGGCTTTCACCCTGCCCCCCAGGTCTTGGTGGACCCCTGGACCCTCCTGCAGCTGACAGGGCCAGGCCAGGCCAGCTTGGTGCACTGTCAGCAGCCCAGGTTCCTGAGGCTCCTGAGCGAGGCACCTGGGCCCCTGCCCTGCAGTGGGGTCTCAGACAGGACCCCCACCCCTGGCCAGGCCCCACCTTGGAGGGCTTCGGTTTTTCTCTGGGAAATGGGCAGGTTGGCCCAAGGGTGTTTTAGAGTCTTTTCTGTGTGACCCCACCCTGGCAGGGACCTCCTTGCCCTGGGCTGTGGGCATGGAGAAAGCTCTGAGTGGTGAGGAGTGGTGAGGAACGACAGAATCGCTAAGCCCAGGGATCCTTTAAAGGTGGACATTGAAAGCAGGAGGGCCGTGACCTCTGGGGGTGATGACACCGTGATGGGCTGCTGAGCCTGGGGCTCAGGGACCAGGTGGCCTGAGAGTGTCAAACGTGGTACTGTTTAGGCTGGCATGGTGGATATGGGACAGGAGCTTCGTGGTGCCCCTCCTCCCATTACCACATCCGTAACTCAGCCCAGAAGGCCAGGCCATGATCCGGCTGGGGCGGTGTTGGTGGCCGCAGCCAGCCTAACCCTGGCGACCTTGACATTCCTTCCTGCTCTGGTCTGTAATCGCCCTCTCACCCGCTGCGCCTCACCTTCCCTCAGCTCTATTGAGGAAGTGGGAGCCCACTCCACGGTCATGCACTCCCCCTCAGTGACTCAAAAATAAACCATCTCAAAGAAACCGGTTCTTGGAAAGGCTGGTGCCAACGGCGGGCGCACTGCTCTGGCATTTGCATGGGTGCCCAGTCCTCAGTGAGCTCTGACTGTGCCTGGCACCTTCCTTGAGCCTTATGCTGGGCGGGGGCCCTGAATTGTTAGTATTTTCATTTTACCAGTAAGGAAATGGAGGCATAGCTGCTGCGTAATTTGCCCCAAACCGCAGCTGGTTAGAGCCAGGATTTAAATCCAAGCCCATGACTCCAGAGCCCAGGTTTATGCTACCTTGCTGATCAGCAGGGGGCCAATCGCTCAGCCTCCCTGAACCTCAGTTCTTTTATCTGTAGAATGGAGGCGTAACACGTCACTGCAAAGGCTGTCTTTGGTATTTACTTATTTATTTAATTTATTAAACATGTGTAACCACTGAGCCATGTGTCCAGCCCTTTCTTATTTTTTATTTTGAGACACGGTCTCACTAAGTTGCTTAGGGTCTTGCTTAGCTGCTGAGGCTGGCTTTGAACTTGCGATCCTCACGAGTCATTGAGATTATAGGCCTGCGCCGTTGCGCCTGGCTCCCAGGGCTGTTTTAAAGCCATGGGAATTTTAAAGATCTGACCTGCTGTGTCACTACACAGCTACTCAATGTTCCTTTCCTTTCCTGATCTCCTGGCACTTTCTAGTTTGTTGGTGTCCCCTGGATGTGACCTGACAAAGTCAGGCTCTGTACCCAGTTGGCACAGAGGTGTGAGGGGAGTGGAAACCCCATAGGATGCACTGCCCTGACCTGGCCCCAAGCAAGGGTCAGGCAGCCCCAGACCAGCCCACAACCTCAGTGGCTGGAGGTGAGGGAGGATGGGGATGCTGTCCAGGGTTCATCCCTATGGGCCAGTCTGCAGCCTGCCAGAGACCTCTGCACTCCAGCTTGCCCTGTTCCTGCCCCTGGGAGTGGAGTCTCCTAGCAAGAGCCCATTCGGGAGGCTCCTGAGGCTGGGACAGGAGGGCTGGAGATTGGTGGGGTGGGGATTCTTCTTCCCTGCGCTCACCCCCTCTGCCTCCAGAAGCCCCTGGCTCCCTGTGATGCTCTCACCCAGCTCCACCCAGAGAAACGGGTGCTGGATGGCCTGACACATCTCTCTGTCTCTCCCCAGTCCCCAGATCACTACCTCCCGCTGCCCTTCTGTCCCCAGCTCTGCCTGGAAAGCATTTGTTCCCTTTACTGTCCACACGGCCTCCAGGGCCACCTCTGCGGCTCTTTTACGTGGAGTCCCATGGTGGCAGCTAGTGCCTCTCCTCTCTGGCCTCACCTCACTCTACCCCCGCAGGTCTTCGTGGCTCCAGCCTCGCCCCATTTATAGGCAGGACAATGAGGGTCCTCATCGCAGGAGTCCAAGATGAGAGGACCCTCAGGCCAGTGCTCGGGCGTCCCAGGGGTCTCCGGGTGCAGCTCCCAGCTGGGTTCCTCTGCAGGCACCATTCTGTGTGTCAGCTGTTCCCTCAGCCTGCCGTTGCTCATTGCTGCAACCTTCAGTGGGGAGTGGGGACTCAGAGCCAGGCTGACTCCACCCTGTCCTGGCTGGGTGCTCTGACCACTCATCCCACTCCAGCCTCTGTCCATGTCTGTAAAATGGGCTAACAGCACTTACAGGGCTGCAGGGGTTACGCAGGAAGAGGCTGGCTCACAGGAGGTAGGCAGGAGGTGGTCATTTCCATTCAGAGACCTGGGCCAGAGAGAACCTTCTAGGCAGGTGGGTGGAGGTTGGGGGCGGGGATGTCAGGTCAGTAAATCACCTGCACAATCCTCCCAGGGCTTTGTGGGGCAGAAGAGGGGCTCGGCATGGGTGAACGTGGCTTGGCAGAAGTGGGGAACAGTGAAAACCTGGCTTGGTGTCAGCAGAGGCTCCACATCAGGGAGGAAAAGAAGTGATGCCGGCAGCGAGGAGTCAGCGTAAAAGATGTTGGCCTTCCGTGCTAGGGGAAGGAGGGGCAGAGGAGAACAGTGGCCCTTTACACTTGTGGTCACCAACCATTCTCTGAGTAGGAGAGATCTTTACCATCACTCATTTTTAGGGTAACCAAGACTCAGAGAGGTCAAGGGACTTGCCCAAGGGCACACAGTTGTCTTCAGTATTGCTATCCTAATCTGGAAAGCAACTTAGAATCACCAAGGTCAGGTTTTCAGGTTGGGCAGAGTATGGAGAGGCATACCTCCAAGAGGAGGCAGAGGCAAGGGGTGGGTGGGCTGCACTAGGCAAGGGGATCAGAGAGCCTGCGTAAGCGAGGGCGGAGAGGTGGAAGAGGCGTGTGCAAATGTGAGAGAAAACTGCCCTCCCTACGGCAAAAGAGGAAGGTGACCAGGACTTCTTGACCTCTGACCCTGGCACTCTGTGGCCTGTGGCTCTAGGGCTCTTAATTCAGCAGATTATCTTGCTGAATCAAGAGCTTCATCGCTGGGAGGGGCTGGGCTGCATTCAGATCCAGAATCAGAGAACAAGGGCCTGGGCTCTACATCCCAACCAATCCTCCTGCTTCTCAGTCCCCCGGGTTGGGTGGAGACATTTTGGGGAGCCACCTGGGGCAGGCACATTCGGTGGGACCCCTTGAGGTAGATCTGTCTCCAGGAGCCTGCAGTGGGACCCACGGCCACACTGCCAGCCTGGGAGGCAGCAGGAACAGGGTGGGTGTGGTTGGTGCACCCACAGGAAAGGGGACCAGGTCTTCTCACCATAGGGCGCAGAGCAGCGGGGGACGGAGCAAAGAGGATCAGGGCAGGTGTCCCTGAGGCCTCGGTACCATCACCCTGCCAGGGAATCCATACCCGGGCAGTGCCCAGCCTTGGGCCAACAGCTTCCTCCGGAGCCACCAGGAAGCGTGCAGACATTTAGACACATCCACCAGGACACCCGGGAGCCGTGCTGTGCGCTCACATGGGCTGAGGACAGCTTCAGGAGGAAAGCAAGCAGAGGGGCCTTTGTCCCTTGTTTTGTTTAAAGAGTGAGAAGGACAGTGAGAGAGAGAGAGAGAGAGAATCCATCTTATTTTGTTTATCGTGTGGCTTTCGTTGCTCCTGCACTTTATTGTGTGTGTGGTGCTGGGGTTTGAACCCACGTCCTTGCGCATGCCAGGCAAGTGCTGTAACCGCTGAGCCTCCGCTCCAGCCCTGGCCTTTGTCCATTTTAGAAACCTTTACTGAGCACCTAGTGTGTGCCAGTGTTTGCCGCAGCACCAGTTTCAGAAGTGGAAGGTGGAGAGAGGGAAACTCGGGTGGATGACTCTCCCTACTCTGACCCCGCGCAGGACGCTGGTGTGTTTGTCGCCGGTCGCCTGCGTGTCCTCTGCCTCTTACCAGCCTGACTCACTGGCCCTGAGACCTCAGCCTTGTTTTTTTGTCTTTCCACAGCTTCCTTAGGTGGTCTCCGTGAGGATTAAGTGACACAGATGATGGCAGTGCTAGGAACACGGAAGGCCACTGAGGACTTGTGAAGTTGTGGAAACTGAGGTTCAGAGAGTCAAGTGCTTGTTCAAGGACACTGACGGTGATGGCTGACAGGGCCTGGGTTCTAAGCCAGACTTGAGGAATGCTAAAGCCCTGGGAACCCTGATCCCTTCCAGCCCCCTCTTCTGGTCACCTTGGGCTGTCCATTTGGCCAAGCTGGCTGGCTTGGCTCTGGGGGGCTGCACCCTGCAGCACCCATGGGTGAACAAATCCGAGGATGCTCCCAGGCTTGCAGGTGCAGCGATCGTGAGCAGGGTGTGCCATGTCCTCCAGGCACAGGGAGCACATCAGTTCGTCCATCTGCTGGGGTGCTCTGGGCTGCTCTCGTGACTGGCAGCTGGGTTGAGGGGGAATGTTTGCTTTGAACTTGATCATGTTTGGAGAAGGAAAGGCTCTAAGGAGAAGGAGAGGCAGTGATTCACATAGAGGGCCCCAGCCCCACCGTCAGCTGGACTTTCTCCTCCGGGGCTGCTCCACCTGGCGAGCACCCGCCCCACCCGCATGGAGAACAGGTGTCAGGAACGAGTGTGCGGCAGGTGAGCAAGGCAGGAAAACTGATTTGGGGTCCTGGGCGAATTCCACCTGGACTTGCTGAGAAATCTTAAAGGCACCTCCCTTACCCACTGCTCCCCAGCCTGAGGGTCGACACCTCCACGTGGAGTCTGTGTCAAAGCCTCTCACAGAGGGGACAATCTTCCTTTTTTGCCGGGCACTCTCCCAGTTTTGGAAGCCCTGTGTTCCAGGAAACACACAAGTCCTGGGCCAACTTGGACAGCTGGGCACCCCATGAGTCTGCTACGCACTGGAGGTCCCCCTCGGGCAGACTGAGTCACGGCCATCCTCCCATTTCATAGGGGTGGAAAGCAAGGCCTATGAGTTGAGGGTGAGACATTCTGCAGTCACACCAAGAGCTTTGAAGAGCACCAGCGCAGGGCTGGCTCCGGGAAGGCCCCACCCAGGGCTTTCCATCCCCTGGGACCAACTCAGGTGGAAGCCAGCCCCACCCTGGGTGGGCTGTGGGTTCTGGCCTTGAGCCCTAAGGGTTTGGGTCTGGGTGGGACTTAGGGTCCTGGGCCCCTGTGTCTTTTGGGAAAAGGTGCTTACCTCTTCGTGGACTGTGACTGGCAGGAGCCTGGGGTCCCCTTTCTCTCCGAGGGCTTCTTCCTGAGCTGGCTGCGTAGGGCTCAGTTACTTATCCACGAAAGAAATACCTCTGTGCCCGGTGCTGGGTACACGGTGATGAGCAAGAGGCTCAGCCCCCTGCCCCGGGGAGCGGGCACTCCCGTGGGAGAGACAGACACGCCTGCGCGCAGAGGTCAGTCATCCGGAGAGGGGCCCAGAGCTTTTACAGGGACCCTAAGTCCTGGGCTGGTGGGGGTCTAGGGGGTGGGGGAGTGCATTCAAATAGGATTCCAGGATGATAAGGAGCAGCTGTGTGTGTGTGCGTGATTGTGAGTGTGGGAGTGTGTTAGTGTGAATATGTGCGTGGGAGTGTGTTAGAGTGTGAGTGTGGGAGTGTGTTAGTGAGAGTGTGAGTGTGGGAGTGTGTTAATGAGTGTGGGAGTGTTAGTGTGGGAGTGTGTTAGTGAGAGAGTGTGTGTGTGATTGTGAGTGTGGGAGTGTGTTAGTGTGAATATGTGAGTGGGAGTGTGTGAGTGACAGTGTGAGTGGGGGTGTGTGAGTGTGTTGGTGTGGGAATGTGTTAGTGAAAGTGTGAGTGTGTGTGTGTTAGCAACAGTGGGAGTGTGTGAGTGGGAGTGTGTGAGTGTGAGTGTGCTGCTCTGTGGGGTTGTGACTGGGCTCTTTGGTGGTGTGACCTTAGGCAATTTGCTTGGCCTCTCTGAACCTTGGGTGCCTCCTCTGGATCCTTCCAGTCCCAGGAGGCTTCGGCAGGTGCTGAGGGGAGCGACTGCCCCATGGAGGAGGAGCTGGAGGAGGAGCGGCTAGTTTGGTTCGCAGCCTGAGTGCTTGGTGGTGCTCTGGGAAGCTGGATGAAGAGACCAGGACAGAAACCTTGCAGGAGCACCCTCCACCCGGGAGAGGCACCTGGCTCCCCTCCAGCTGGGGAGGGAAGCCCATCAGTTTGTGGAGAGATGAGGCTAGGAGGGCACGGTTTCATTGTGCCCTCCTGCTCCTGTAGGGACCTCCCCAAAGCCACCTCCCTGGAGCCTGCGGCCGGGTTTTCTTCTCCTAGAGTTTTCAAAGTTCTAAGAGCTCCTTAAGATAGTCCTTAAGGCGTGGACCCCAGGCCAGCAGCTGCTGACCACCCAGGAACCTGTGGAGAGGCAAATCTCAACCCCACCCAGATGGCTGCATCTGAGACCCCGGGGTGGGGCCTGCCCTTTGGTGGCTGCCATCCGGTGTCACACTTTCAAAGTCCATTGGATCCACATCACCACCAGGGAGTCAGAACTGCCCGGCAGCCATGGTCATGCATGACCCCATTCCTCAGATGGGCACACTGGGACTCGCCCCGGTCACACAGCAGGCTTAGCCTGAACTATGAGGCCACCCTGAGGCTCACAAGTGACATGGCCAAAGTCTGGGCCTTTGAGCCAGCCGGGTCCCAGAGGTCCAGCTGTGCTATATCCCTAGGGTTGCAACTGAGCATAAATAGTTCACTGGCCTCGGTTTTCCCATCAGTAGAAAGGGGTCAGTAGGGCCCATCACATGGGGGTCATCGATAAGATAAGGAAGGGAACTCCTAGCAAGCAAAAGGGGTCTGGTAGGAAATGGCCCATGTGTGCTGGGGGTTCCCTTAGAGCCTGCAAAGAAAGGTGATTGTCCCGTGACTCAGTTTACCAATTAGCACCAACGGACAGAAATTCTCTGGCTGGGATATATCTCGCCCCAAGAGGCCAGATTTAAACCTCACTCTGCTGGGCGCGCTCTGCAGGCCTGGGAGCCTGGGCCAGTTACTAAACCCCTCCGTGTTCCAGTCCTCATCTATATTAAAGGACTGAGCTCAGGTCTGGTACCAAGGCACTGTGGCCTAGGGCAATGTGGCCCAGTCCAGCTGCTTGGGAGCAATATGGCAGGTAGTGTTCAGCCTTCCTCTGGCCCCTACCCCCAAATACTCCTCCCTCCAGCCACCAGGAATCTGCAGACTCCCAGCAGGAACTTCATCTCTCTGCTCTTGTTTCTTCATCTGCGCAATGGACAGAGCCGTGAGGTCCTGGACACGCAGGCGGCCACTACGACGACTCCGCAGGCTGGGACTCCCGGGGCTCTCAGGACTGTCAGCAGAGCGGTCCTGAGGTCTGTTCTCTTGGACAAGCCTTGGGTCTCTGACTCAGCTGTGTGACCCTGGGTAGGAGCAGAAAGCAGTCGCTGGGGTAGGGGGATGTGCAGCTGGGACGGGGGGTCCTGGGAGGAAGCTCAGCCTGGCCTCCCTGCTGGTGATGGTGAGATGAGGGGTGGAGTCCCTTTGCCCCTGGCAGGCACCACAGACGAGGCCACAGGGCAGGGCTGGGGCGAGAGGCAGGCAGCCCTGGACTGTGACCCTGTGAATCCAGAAGGTGTAACACTGGGAGAAGGACAATACACTGTGTCTGCTCCCGGCTGTCTCCTGCCACCCCGCATGGCCTGGGAGGACGTGAATCTGTCCTCTGCTTGCCTGAAGTATCAGTGGCTCTGAAGGGGTGGCCCTGCCGCGCACCTGGCTCAGACGTCGCCTGTCTGGACCGGTCTTGTTCACCTGCGCAGTGGGGCTGGTCCTTGAGGACCCTGGAGATCAGGCGACTGCCCGGGGCTGGGTGGACCCTTGTCCTAGAGACGCCGTCCCCAGGTTGGAAACCCGGCTGTCTGCAAAGCCAGGGCACTTGCTCTGGGTGGCCCAGCTCGCAGGTACCCTATGCTGCGCTATCCTGTCGTGCGTCCGTCCTGGAAACCCATGGAGAGGGCGACTGGCCCCTGGGGGTGGCTGTGCCCTTGGATGGGGACATCTGGCCTGGCAGCCCCAGCACTGGGTCAGCTGGGGCCTCCCAGGGGGACAGTCCTTGGTGATGAGAGCTCTCTGCCAACCTGTCCCTCAAAGGCAGGGGCCGGGAGGGCCATAGAGCCAAGGCCGCATCCTCCCAGGCCTGGGCGCTCCTGGGACCCGTGCACGGTGTGAGGGCTCTGGGTTCAGACAGCACCCATCTTCTCATCCCAGGGTGGCAGCGGGCAGCAAGTCCCACCTGGCACACCCTGGGGTTGGGGCCAAACTGGAGTGAAGCGCAGCTTCCGCAGGGGAGAGGAGAGAACCTGGGCCTGTGGGCTGGCTTTGGAATGTCCTGCTTCACTGGCCACCGGCGGGGCCTGACCCTGCCTCTGACAACGGCAAGGAAACATCTTTCGAATAAAGTGTTTCCAGTTCTGTGAGATCGTCCCTGGGCTGGGCTTCCAGAACCAGGATTGCTAGCCAAATGTCCCTGGGAAGGCAGATGCCTATCTGGGAGGAGAGGCTGGGCTGGGTGGGGGCGGTGGGGGAGGAGGCTGAGGCCTGGTGAGGGAATGCAAATTGCCATCATGAATTATGCATCAACCCGAGCTTCTCACACGTTTGGGGCTGAATGAAACCGTGTTTGCCTAGGGAAGGGGGAGGGGAAGAGCCGGGACAAAGATGCGCAGGGCCTGGCCCTGGGAGGTGGGGAAGCGTGTCTTGTGAGGTTCCAGGAGTGGCCTTGGCAGGAGTTGGAGGTGTCTTCCTGATGTTAACCTTTTGCTGTGTGACCTCAGGCCAGGCTCCTACCCTTTCTGATCAACCTGTTTCCTTACGGACATAATTCAGATACAAACCCCTGCCTGGTCTCCCAGTGGACAGCCAATTGATTTGTATGATTAGAGGAATCTATCCAGGGAGAATTGCTATTTTAGAAAAGTAATAATGGTTCTTACTATTCTGATTTTTTTTTTTAATGCTTCCTCTCGGAGTGGAGAGCTAAATGCTTCCCATTTATTGTTTTGATTCCTCTCTCAACCATCCTGTACCCTGGTGTCATTATTGTTCCCATTTTACAGATGAGAGGAGTGAGGCTCAGAGAGGTTCCGTTGCTGGCTTAAGGTCACACAGCTGAGTAAAGGGCAGAGCAGGAATTGGGCAGCAGTCCTGCTGCTGCAGGGAGTTGTGCTGTGGGCTATGGGCCGCTGCTCTTTGGCCCTGTGGTAGGATCCCCTGGTTTCAGATCTCTCTCTTCCTGAGTAGGGGGAATGTGGGGGATTTGGCGTGGCTGATGGAGTCCGGGTTGTTCCGTGTTGCTCTCCAGATGCCCGACAAGACGCTGGGCCCAGGAGAACCACACACGGATCCCTCCCCTGTGTGATAATTTCAGTGGAAAAGGAGAATAAGAGCCGGTGTTTATCGAGCAACCATCTACCATATTTCGGGCCTGCCTCCCGCGCTCTCTGTGGGTAACAGACAGCACCCAGGGGGCAAAGCCACTGCCCTGTCACCCGCTCCCAGCTACACTGACCTGCGTAGACACAGTGGGTTTTCCTGCACAACCAAGTGTCGGAGAATCAAAGACTGATGGAAAAATGAAATAAAACGGATTCTTTCTCTCTCCTTAAACAAAAAAAGGTCTGTGCTTTGTTTCAGTCCGGTTTTTCACTGCTGTGACTAAGAGACCCGCAAGAACCGTTTAGAGGAGGAAGTGCTTGTTCAGGGGTTCAGAGGTCTCAGTCCACAGAAGGCTGGTTCTGTCCTCGAGGCTCAAGATGAGGCAGGACGTGTTGTATTTTAAGACAAGGTCTTGCTAAGTCCTTAGAGCCGCACTGAGCCAAGCTTGGTCTCCAACCTGTGATCCTCCTGACTCAGCCTCCTGAGAGGCTGTCATTATAGTCCTGTGCTACCCTGCCTGGCCTGTTATTAGCAATTCGAGACCTTGGGAGTAATAAAGTGGTGAAAGAGGGGATGGAGATGTATGGTCTCCTGCCCAGAGACAACTGGAAGAAACACTTGGATTGTGTAATCAAAACAGTAAAGTTCAGCCAGGTATGGTGTGGTGCACGCCTGTAATCCTAGCAACTTGGGAGGCTGAGGCAGGAGGATCTCAAGTTTAAAGACAGCCTCAGCAACGTAGTGAGACTTTAAGCAACTTAGTGAGACCCTGTCTCAAAATAAAATATAAGAAGGACTGGAAAAGGGGCTGGAGCCATGTCTCAGTGTTTGGAGCACTGGCCTGGCATGCACAAGGACCCGGGTTCAAGCCCCAGTATCGGAGAAACAAAGGCCAGATGAAAAAATAAAAGTAATTGTCTTAAAAAAAAAAACACTGGGGGTGGCTCAATGCTTAATTGCCCCTGGGTTCAATCCCCAGTACCAAAAAAAAAGGAATGCTCAAATTAGAGAAAAATGCTAGGTGTCTTCAAGTAACTTTCTGTATTCATAGGAAAAAATTGTGTTAAATGTTTCTTGCAAAATATTCCTGTGATCTGGGCGGTCACTTATCTAGTGGTGCCTAACCACACAACCTAATAGGGTTTCATCCACTCCTGGACACACGCCCGTCCATCCTCCCACCAGTCTGTCTGTCCATCCATCCAGCCCACTAAGTGCACGCAGTGTGGCAGAGGAACAGAACAGCTGTCTTTCCGGAGCTTACAGCGTGGTGGGGAAGACCAGCCAGGGATAGCTGTCCACGGGGCGTGTCCAGTGGCGGTCAGTGCTGCGGAGAGAGACCAGGCAGGGAAGGAAGGTGAGGGCTGCAGTGATAAATTTAATATATCACTTACACTGAAAGGCCCTCATTCTAGGAAATGCTGAGATTGGGTGTTTTGTGGGTGGAGTTGATGCCTGTCAATCACCCCACAGAGGCGCAGCGGGACCTTCTTTTGCTCACACCTGGATCTAAGCAGTTTCTCAGTAAATATTTGTTGAATGAACGCCTGAAACCTTTTCAGTTTAGTCGGGAAGCAAGTGTGCGTCTTTCCCCTGTGAGTGTTTGAAAACTGCCCTCCTCTGGAGCCTGCCTGTGGGCTCTGAAGACCTGCCTGCTGCCATCCCTCTCTGATCCTGTCCTCAGATCTTGGAGTCATGTGGTCTCTGGCCATCTGTAGGTGGTGGGGATTTTGTCTGCCCTGCTCCATGTCCATCCTGTGGGCTTCAAGGCTGGGGCTGACTCCAGGTGTGTGATCAGTGGGCTGTGGGGGCCTGTGGAGCTGAAGCCCACAGCCGGGTGCAGGATGCTCCAGGCTGGAGCCTTCAGGGGCAGGACAGGGGTGTAGGAGCACCCGAGTAGACGTCTACTCTTTTTTTTTTTTAAGAGAGAGAAAGAATCAATTTCATTTAGTTTTCATCTGGCCTTTGTTTCTCCAACGCTGTGTACGTGGTGCTGGGGTTTGAACCCGGGTCCTTGCGCATGCCAGGCAAGTGCCGTGACTGCTGAGCCACCGCTCCAGCCTGCATCTTTCCCTCTGTGCCTGGTCTGATCTTCTGCTGCGTGGCGGGTTCCACTCACTTTCTCCCTCCTTGGCTCCTTCCTCCTTTTAACAAATTGAAGTGTATCCTATTCATCTCCCACTCACCAGGCATTCCCCGGGCAATGGGGGGATTCTGAGATGTAGGTAAGTAGCAAGAGGGCTCCTGCCCACCCTGGGCATGCCCGACTCAGCTGGGGGCAGCCGGACCCGGAGGAGAAGGCCAGAGAGCACCTTGCAGGACACAGAAAGGAGGCACAGGTGGGAAGGTGAGAAAGGGGTCCCTGGAGCAGGACTAGCCTGGGCAGAGAGTGGGGCAGCTTCTCAGGTGCCCTTGGCTGGGAAGAGGGGTGGAGCTGGAGAGCTGTGCTGACATTAAGTCACCTCCAGTGGGGGCAGTATGCTCAACTTTGTGTCTTTTTGGCTCAGCTGCTACTAGTTAGTTTTGGTTTTAGAATTAGTTAAATTTTCATTATCATCAGGACTTCATCTATGCACCTATCCTTCCATCCATCTATCCATCTACTCATCCATCCTTACACCATTCTCATCCATCCTTTCACTAGCCCTCTATTATCGATCCGTCTACCCACCTACCCATGTATTCACCTATCCATCTATCCTTCCATCCATTCATCCATCCACTTATCTACCCATCTATTCATCCATTTACACATCCTCTACTTTCCTTCCACTCACCTCCATCTACCTGTCCATCCATTTAACCCTCCACCCACGATCCATCTATCCATCCATCCACCCATCCATCCCCCATCATACCCCCATCATTCATCCATCCATCTACCATCCATCCATCCATCCATCCACCCATCTATTCCCTATCATACCCCCATCATTCATCCATCCATCCATCCACCATCCATCCATCCATTCATCCACCTATCCATCCCCTTTCATCCATCCCCATCATCCATCCATCCACCATTCATCCATCCATTCATCCACCCATCCTTCCTCCATCATTTATCCATCCACCCATCATCCATCCATCTATCCATCCACCATCTATCCACTCACCTATCTACCCATCATCCATCCATCCACCATCCATCCATCCACCCATCCACCATCCATCCATCCATTCATCTACCCATCCATCCCCCATCATTCATCCATCCCCATCATCCATCCATCCATCCTTTCACTAGCCTTCCATTATCGATCCATCTACCCACCTACCCATTTATTTACCTATCCATCTATCCTTCCATTCATTCATCCAACCACTTATCTACCCATCTATTCATACATTTACACATCCTCTACCTTCCATCCACTCACCTCCATCTACCTGTCCATCCATTTAACCATCCACCCACCATCCATCCATCCATCCATCCACCCTCCATCCATCCATTCATCCACCCATCCATCCACCATCCATCCATCCATTCATCCACCCATCCATCCTCCAACATTCATCCATCCATCCATCCATCCATCCATCTACCATCCATCCATCCATCATCCATCCATCCACCCATCCACCATCCATCCTTCCATTC